>JAFNEN010001053.1:0-71892 GCA_019343175.1 Oedothorax gibbosus | reverse complement strand
TTTATTTAAATCCACATTTCTTTTGCCACACATGACGTGAAATCTACGCATTTTACTGAAACGTCAAAATATAAATAATAGAATTGTTTCTTTGAAAATTATAAATCATTAATTGAAAAAATATTAATGAAAATAGAAAATTTTGCTGAATAAAAGTTTAAATGAGAACTTTAGTACTGTGTTTGGCGAATTTTTTCTTAAAGTTTAAAAATCCTATGTGGAAGCGGCGAAATTTGTTGCGAAATTTCTGGGTTCTTTCAAAAGCACGATACAGTCACAGTTCGCAAGAACAACTCAACAGTTCCCAAGAATAATTCTTTTTATTTCATTAAAAAAACCACTTCCGCTAACAAAATTCTCCTTTAGCAACTCTGTCTAAACAGGAAATTCGACGATTTCCAAACAAGACAACGCGAACACAACAAATCTATGTCCATTGTCCAATCTCTCTTCACTACAGCAGGAGCAGAACTCCAATGACGCTCGTAGTACATGGCAAGGTGTTTATATAAGCTGTTGGCGATCTTTCTAGAAAATTCCAGCGATATTACGAATATCCTGTTACGTAATGGCCCAAACGTCTCGAAACTTCGAGAACACGATATGACGTAATGTCGCCAAATTTTTCGGCAAGATCGCCAACCTCGCCAAATCCTTGCCAAATGGCTCCAATTACGTAAATGGTGTTTTTCAACACGTTCTCGCCATGCACTAAGGCCGATGCCACTGATGCATTCAAAAATATAATAAGTTTAAGTTATTTACGATATTTACAGACGATATTTACACTATTTACAAAATTCGTAACAGTATATTGCCGATTTTATTAAAAAAATTTTTTTAGATGAAAATGCTGGTTTATTTAATACGAGGCACGTTTTCTAGCGAGGCTATTTTGCAATACGTGTCCCATAAAATTTTTTAAAACATGAGCCTTCGTAATACTTTAATTTTAATGATACTTTAAATAATAGAGGTTTAAGATAGAGTAAAAACAGATGTGCCGTTATGTAATGAAGTATAAATCATTTACGTTCAGTAGTATCTTTTACGTACAGTAGTTAAATAAAAAATACCTTTACATCACATGTTACCTATTTTAAGGTTTAAATTCGTACCATGAAAATCGAAAAATAAAAACTCCTTGAAATTGTCAAAACAAATTTTATCATCAGAATCCTTATGAAGAATATGTTGTCCAAATTTGGTAGTCGTCAGCAGTTTGGTTTTTTTAATGTTTTTTCTTACAATTTAGATGACCTCAATTTATTGTTTGCTTATTAAGTTAGTTTCGTTTTTACATAGTTAAGAATTTCTACATATTTTTGCGAGACTGCCTCAATAATTATATATTTCGGAAGTAAATAGTAGACTTTATCTTAATTAAATGTATAGCTATTCACTGATAAACTACTTTTTATATTTATTTGAAAACCCAAGCGAGTTTTCCATTATTTTATGTTTTTACACTTTTTACAACCTGTTATTTGTTTTAAAGTTTTCTAATTTACAGTTATTGAAATATTTTTTTTATTTTTATTTTTAAGAACAGATTATATGTGTTTACATGTAAAAGGGAAAAAAACTAAACTCAATTTAGTTGTGTTTATTTTGTTAGTTATGTTGTTATTTTACTAGTATATTTTTTCCGACAAACAGTACAATACCAAATTGGCCAAAAATGTTTTTTTTTTTATTATTTTCAAAATGTCTCAACATAACTTTGTTTTACATACTTGCATAATGATGCTTAAAAATAAGATTTGAATCTATAAAATTTAGTGGGGAGCAGATATTTGGAGATTAAGGGAGCCTTAAATATTTGAAAAAAATCGGGGGGAAATGACAAACTCTTTGTCCATAAACTAAATAATAATAATAATAATTATAGTTTTAACATAGTTGTTCTAATATTCATATTTTTCAACTATGACGTAAGTTTTAGGTGAAAATGTTATGAAAAAAATAAGCACTTTATTGTACGGGTCTACCTTAACTCGATAAATTACTTTATTTTATTTAAAACGAAAAAAAAAAACCTTTTTAAAAACTTAAAATTTTTTTCTTTTCTTTTTTAAATATTTGTCGTTTCTTTTTAAACTTTAAAAAAAGTTTTTTGTAAACAATTTTCCAGAATTTTTTTAAACTTTTAAAAAACTTGTTAAAACTTAAAAAAAGAAGTTTTAACTTGTTAAAAACTTCTTTATAAAAAAAACCTGGTTAATATGTTAAATATTATGTTTTAACTTCAATTAAATTTATATTTTAATACTTATTTTATAATATTTAATAACAAAATTAAAAAAAAACATTTAAATAACATTCAAATAATAATTTAAATAACGTTCGAAGAATAAAATTTCAATTATAAATTTATATTACGCTTACCAATGCTTATTAAAACCACAAAAAGTCAGACGAAGTCGAACCAATTGCTCCCATCAATCATTTTATGGTTTTGGTTTAAAAAACCATAAAAAATAAAACTGAGACTATTTGCACAATTTTCATAGCTAGATAGTTGAATAACAAACTACACCGTACTGCGAAATGCAGTGCGTCTGGTCACCCTAAAACGCTTCAATATCACCCTGACATCAACCAAAGTTTTAAATATCATTAAAAAATCATCGGTGAATGACATGGCTTCAATCCTTTCACGACGTCGTCAAAAGACGTCTCAAACTCCACTAAAAAAGATATTGGCAAACAAGATCTTTCTATGTCAACTCCACGTCGCTAACCAACGCAATAAATTCTATTTATTAGAGATCAGTGAACGACATCACGCGTGTTTTAGTCTATCTATTAGGGAAACGAATGATTTTTTCGATTAATCTGATGATTGGCTAATCATTCGCCGTTAAGACCGCCGTCATACTCTTAAGAATCATATCAATCGCTATGTTAAAAATCAAATCAAATTTAAATACTTAAGTACATTTAAATTCTATTTCGTTAACTTTTTTTTTGGAGGGGGGGGGGGGGGGGTATTTTAAGTCTGATGTATTTGTTAAATTTTTATCTTAAAAATTGCTTTCAAATAAAAAAATGGGTTTCCCAAATATTTGTAATGTAATGATGTAGTTAAGTTTAAAAGTTTTTAATTATAAATCAAATTAACATTGATTTTATTAAATCATCAATTATTCTGATTAAACTATAAATAAAAGCACGCAAATTTAATCTTATAAAAGTCAAAAGGATAAAAGTTCCAACCGTTAATCCTTAAAAAGATAATAAATTATATAATTATGTACATATATAGTTCAAATTATTACATAGTTATGCAATAAACATAAAATCGTTAAGATGAGTCATTATTAACTGTAACTCAACATGCTTAAAAATATTTTGTTTTACTTCATGAATTCTTTCACACAATTCGAATATAAGAACAAATTAGTTTAACTTTAAATTTTTTCGTGGTAACAAGTTTTATGTTGCAACAAGTTGGATAAAAGATTTGTTATATTTCTATGCTATTATACATTCACGATTTTTTATTGAATTATTCAATGCTAGATCAAAAACTTATAAGTAACAACATGACAACAACATATTCAACATCATACTAAGTAATGCATTAAATAATTCTAACAAACTTTTCTTTAAAATAGAAAAAAAAACAATTTATGACCAATTGCATAAAGACATTTTATAAAGACCAATTTATAAACAAAATTTTTAATAGGTTATATAAATAGATTTTAAAGACAAGTTTAGATTCTAAAAATTAAAGTCATAAATCCCTATTGCAAATTTGTAAACGTACTATATTTTTGTTTCAAATATAAAAGTTTGACAAACTGTTAGGCATTTTAGAGAACATTAAAAAACTATCACAATGTTGTTCTTTAGTAATATTAAGTATTTTATACTTTAAGTTGTTATATCTCGTGGAGGATAATATTTCCGGTTGACAAAAAACTTAAACAACAGCGATTGTGGAAGTTCAACTTTCTATTTTCCGAGCTACTTTGTGGAATCAAACCAGATCAAAATCAGAATAACTTTTTTTTTTTTGGGGGGGGGGGGGGGGATCTTCTTAACCGCCTTAGGCTCAACTGCAAAAAAGTTGGAGAAAGTATCTTACCGATAAAATCCGCATTTTGCGATCTACTAGAACTTTTTGATGGAAATCGTAAGATGTACTATTTATCGATAAGTAAGAAATCGAATAGATTTATTTGGCTTTTACCAAATGTAATAATTTTATTACAGTTTACTGTTTTAGCAAGAAAAATGCAAATTTCTTAGATTAAAAAAAATGCTGTTATTGAAAAAACATTAATTTATGTTGTAACTTTTTAGAATAATAATTTGCAAGTTGGTTCAAGCGTAAAACGTATTAGAAAATTCAACTCCCCTAATCGTTTTGCATCACTTGATATTGTAAAATTTTATACGAGCACCACCAACCAAAAAAAGAAAAGCTTTAATATCACCTAATGTGTGATTTGGCGGGAATTCGCTGCGATACTTGGTGAGTCAGAATCAAAGTAAATTTGCATGTACACCCTTCTTAATTAAAAAAAAAATGTATACACATCTGATTTCAAAAATAAATACTCTTTTGTTTCACCATTGGCACTTCATTATCATTAGTTATAGTATGTACTTAAAATGATTTAACCAAAAGAATTTATTTAAAACCAAAAGGATTATTTTTAAAAATATAAACGGTATTCCATATTACCCTCCTCTCCTCTATAATCTATATATATATAATACTCTTATACGGAACCCAAATTTCCTTATATTTCTATCTCTGGAATGGCAACAATCGAAATGAACAAAAATACAACTAATTTCAAAATGGCCGACTGAAAACAACAAAAAGTGTTTCTTCAGGAATGGCTTAAAAAATTGAAAAAAACATAGTTCGATACGGCAGAAAAACATCTATATGTATAAACTTTCCTTATAATTTCTAACTCTGCAATAGCAACACAATCGAATTTGTTTACATTTTCGACTGCGGTAAAGAAAAGTTGATTTTGATTTACTCTAAGCGTTATACAAGATTCGTTTATTAGTTTTTAAAAACACTTTTTGGATAGAATCAGTAAGTTTAAATTTAAAGATGCATAATATTAGGGTCGTTTAATGTTTGAAAATTAAAATTAAAATTTCGATTAACTAAACAACCAAACACAATTGTTTATAAAATAGGAAACATTCAAATTGGTTTTATATATAGTTTCTAAGCGTTGATGGCTACCACGGTTTCCAATTTTGTTACAAATGGATCTTAGTCAAGCAGCGAAGTATTTTCTCAATAATAACCATTAATTTATAAGCATTAATTTATAATTATTTTATTTTAAAAGGATACTAAACGCGGTTAACCTAAAAGACCATGTCCGGATTTGGCGCCAGTCGAAAAATGTCGCCAAGTCAAAATGACAATCAGAACTCAACAGTTTGCTGCAAGTTCAAAAACAATGTGCACAAAAAATTAATATAAGAAATGAGTTATTTTAGTAATTAATGATTAATAATATTTTTTAAATTTAATAATTAATGATTAATAATATTTTAAAATATATTTAATATGATTTATGAATTCTTAAAGATGAAAGAAATGGACAGGATCAGCTTATAAACAGTAGCAAAATAAATTCTCTAATGCAAACAGGATACATAGAAACAAAAACTGAACTATTTGATAAATATTCGCTTCAAATACAATCTTTGGCGATTTTTGCCGCCATAATACGAATTTGGCGAAAAAATTGCCGGGCATGTTTCTTAAGGTTAGACTAAAATATTTCAATGAACTGTGAGCGAGCGAAGCGAGCCTGGATCGCTAGGCGATCCAAAGGGAACTGCGCAAGCAGTTCCCGGGGGTTGGCGAGCGATAGCGAGAAGGGGGCGTGCCCCCTAGTAAATAAATATTTTTGTAATATTTGTATTTATTTAAAAAATTTTTTTACTTACTCTGAATTTTCCCAGATTGTCAACAATACATTCTAGCTTAGCCTCTCTTCCAATAGCTTGGGTAACATTTTCTAGGATTTTGGCGAATGTAGGACAAATGATGTTTTCTGTGTCTGTAAACAAAACGTGAATGAAAAAACTTGGGTACAAAAATCCACAACTTACCACGATTTGCTCCTTTGCTATTATTTATTTATTTTAAAATTGAATATCTAAGGAACTAGGATTATATTAAATTATTTTTTGGGAATTATCAAAACAGCAAGGTTCGAATATCTGTTAATAAAATCTAAAATACTTTAGAACTGTAACAATAATTTTTTTTTTACGGAATAAAAGGGTGTGGGAATCTGTGGATAAAGTTTCCAAGCTGCGTGAAAAAAATACAATATTCTTAAAATAATATTGTAAATAATCTGATACTTTTTTATAATATCCGTAAAAGGCATACAATAATGTAGGCATATAAATACAAATTAACAAAGCTGCATGTAAGTTTACTGAAAGACAGGTTTATTAAAAGTATTTTCTTGAAAGTGTACTTGGGTTTTTAAAAACTTTTTGTAAGAAGACTGTTTTATGAAATGACTAGTTAGTAGTCTCTCTATCCAAATCCACATTTGAAATATATATATACGAGGCGTGTTTTTTAAGTAAGTACCGTTTCAAATTTGAAAAAAAACGTGAAAAGATATCTCAATAATTTTATTTTTACATGAAAGCTGTACCTTAATCTACTTTTCTACATAATTTCCTCCAATGTTGAGGCACTTGTCATACCGTTGTACCAGTTTCTGAATACCCTCCTCATAGAAGTCTGCCGCCTGACTTGTTAACCACCGCATCACGACTGTTTTGACTTCGTCATCGTCTTGAAGACGCTGACCGCCCAGGTGTTTCTTCAAGTGCAGAAACAGATGGTAGTCACTGGGCGCCAGATCTGGGCTGTACGGAGGATGATCTAGAGTTTCCCATTTAAAAGATGTGATGAGATCTTTGGTTTGATTAGCCACATGCGGACGGGCATTGTCATGCAGAAAAACGATGCCCTTGCTCAACTTGCCACGTCTTTTGTTCTGGATTGAACGGCGCAGATTGTTTAATGTCTCACAATAAGCTGCTGCATTGATTGTCTCATTACGAGGCAGAAAATCCACAAGCAATACTCCTTTTCTGTCCCAAAAAACTGTGCACATGATTTTCCGGGCAGAAATTGTTTGCTTAAACTTCACTTGTTTAGGCGAATCCGAATGCCGCCATTCCATGGACTGTTGCTTTGATTCAGGGGTAACATAGGCCACCCATGTTTCATCGCCCGTAACAACTTGGCTTAAGAAATCATCACCGACGTTGTGGTACCGTTCAAGGAAAGTCATTGCACTGCCTAGACGTTTGGTTTTGTGCACATCCGTCAACATTTTCGGTACCCAACGTGAGCACAATTTTCGATAATTCAATTGCTCGGTCACAATGCCATACAAAACACTACGAGAAACATTAGGAAAGTCATCAGACAAAGAGGAAATTGTAAGCGTCTGTTTTCTCTTGCCTTATTGTCCACTTGCTGCACCAAAATTTCATTAATGACCAAAGGACGCCCACTCCGTTGTTCATCATGCACATTTGTGCGGCCATCTTTAAAGGATCTCACCCACTTTCTTACCATTCCATCACTCATAATGTTTTGTCCGTAAACTGCACAGATCTCACGATGAATATCGATCGATTTTAGGCCTTTAGCACTAAGAAATCTTATAACAGAGCGGACTTCACAGTCGGCGGGACTCACGATTATCGGAGGCATCTTAAATACTCAGTAGACAACGGAAACAATGACAAATCAGACTGTAATAGCGTCAGTGCGTAGGCAAGAGATGTAGTTACCCAGTGCGCATGCGCAGAACGCCGATCGCAGCGCTGCGGACGCTGTGTGGCATAACGGTACTTACTTAAAAAACATGCCTCGTATGTATGTATGTATGTATGTATGTATGTATGTATGTATGTATGTATGTATTATGTATGTATGTATGTATGTATGTATGTATGTATGTATGTATGTATGTATGTATGTATGTATGTATGTATGTATGTATGTATGTATTTATGTATGTATGTATGTATGTATGTATGTATGTATGTATGTATGTATGTATGTATGTATGTATGTATGTATGTATGTATGTATGTATGTATGTATGTATGTATGTATGTATGTATGTATGTATGTATGTATGTATGTACGTACGTACGTACGTACGTACGTACGTACGTACGTATGTACGTACGTATGTACGTACGTATGTATAAAACTTAAATGTATTTATATGATGTACTTTTACATGCATTGAACAAAACACGCTATTATGATACAAGACAATACATTCCTGGAAATCTGTTTTTCTAAATAATACAATACAAGAGAGATAGAGAGAATCTAGAAATTTCAAGAAATAAATCCGATAGACTGTTGATACTGTTGGCCGAGCAAGGAATGATCTTTTCCATAGATACGGGGATCAGAGGACGGATTTAATGTCCTTGGTTCGTCTAAGCTTTCTATTACTGTTCAGAAGAATTATTCCTTTTATGGGAAGTGTAGGCATAAACATTGTGTGTATCTTTTCTTTTCATAGAAGTAATGTCAGAAGCGTTAGATGTGACAAACACTGAACACTTATAACTTTGCGAGTAAAGAGTTTTGGCTTATAACATTTGGAAACACAAATATAAAATATGTTTACATGACAAGTTGATATCTAGTATTTTTTTATGGTTGAACTAAACTGATTTGATTTGATACCTTAGTGTTAATGGTAATTTTTTTGAAATTTCTGAGGAAACAATGTAAAGGAAGTGAGATAAGATTTATTTTGATTTATCAAGCATATTATATTCGCCATTTTACACCACCTTCCCCTATTTTGCACAAATAATAATGACAATAAATATCAAAGAAAATATACCTTTTCAATGTTCACTGCAACGAAAAATGGTAGATAAAAAGTAAAAGTTAGCTTAAAAGTCAAATAATGTTGAACAATTTATAAATTTAATTATAATTATGTCCTTTTCCAAAATTGACTTAGAGGTCTAGAATGAACAAATGAAGATTTTAAAATTTGTATTTGTGCTACTACTTCAATCGAAAACATATAATAAAGAAATTAATTCAATTTTTAAAAGGGTTGATTTCAAAATTTAATTCCTTAGAAAGGAAACTTAATATTCATCAGATACAAAGTTTAGTGGCCTAAATGTATTTAAAACTAATTTTAAATAAAACATAACGATTAACTGGAAATTTAATTGTTATTTTTAAGTTAACAAATAATTTATATTAATGGATAAGTAATCATGTTTTAAAATGGTTTAGATCGTTTGAAGTTCTTTGTGATGATATTATATAAATGGAAAACCAAAAGCTTTAAAAATTCTTCACTGTATGTATCATGTATACTGGAAAATAATTAAAAAAAGTTGAATAATTTTATGCATTTAATTTTATTTCTGTCCATTTTCATTATTTACTTTTGAGGTTTGGAATGAATATTTTTTTTAAATATTTAAATTAAACTATTACTTCAATCAAGAAAATTTAACATCAAACTGAAATATATAAAGCTTATTAAAAATATCACTTTGATGCTATTAGTAATGAATGAGGGAGATTTAAATGTACGACGTAATAACTAGACAAAATAAAATTTTAAGCTTTTAAATAATATTTCTTGCGACAAAATATCTATTTATTACTTATGTTAAATTGTCATTTAACTACTAAATTTAATTAATATTTATTAAAATGTTATTATGTTAAATTGTCATTTAATACTTATGTTATGTACGCAACCAATGATATAAAAAGAAATAAGGTGTACTTACTATATTATTTTTACTTTACAATTTTAAGTACATTTCATACTTTGTGTCCTTAAAATACAATACTTTAATTTGATTTATTATTTAATAAAATTTTAAAAAGGGTTTTGGAGTTTTTGTTACATTGAGGTTTAATTGTATTTTTTTCCCAGTCAGTTAACATTTTGTCTCACGCAATTACACATATAAATTATAATCTAAAATTGAATTTTCTTTAAATAAAAAATGAAAAGGTTGATTTAAAATGTAACTAAGTTTTAAAAAAATTGGATTTTTTGGAAATTACACACTAACATTATGGTTGTGTGTTGTCAACATATATAAATTATTATTTTTAATTAACCAACTAACTTGAATTTCCAGTCTTCGTGCAAAGATTAATTTCGATTTTTAAATTCATTCATAAACTGCAATTAGAATTTTTTGAGTTTACTAAAAATTATAATTTTTTCTCAAATTGAATCTGTATACATTTTTTTTAAATTTTTAATATTTTAGCATGAATGTTTACCTACGAATTTTTAACTGGTCAAAAATGAAAATATTTTAAAAATTAAAAAAAATGAAAGTTTTCAAATATGTTTTATAAATGTTCTGTTAGAGGAGTGGGTGCAAATGTGGAATAACCCAGTTTGTTTTTAGGCTGTAAGAAATAATTAATAGTTATTTCAACTTGAAAATTTTTAGACAGTCTTTATTATGTTGCAAATAAGGAATTGAAGTCCAAAAGCTAGTTACTCAATAAATAAAAAAGAAATCAACAGGTTTACATTTTTTTTATTTCTGAAAAAGTGTGGGTAATGGGTAAACACCTTAAGATGATTTAAATCAATGTATAAAAACATAATTTTGTTGGAATATTAAACTGTACGTATTATATTCTTTTATAATCATATGATGATTCATATACCGTCATATGTCCCTTATATAATCTTATATTTCTTGTAAGATGATATGACTTTAATCATATCCTGGGTCTGCCTATGGCCTCTGCCCTATGTTCTTCCACGGCATCTCAAACAGAAACATGTAGATTTAGTTTGACATGTCACGTAAGTACATTGGATATATGTATGAGGGAAATGCAGATGTTTCCAAATTGCCCTCATCTGCATGTTTCCAAGTTACCTGCACTGTTTCCAAACTGGATTTAACGATTCAATAAATAAGACAAAGTTAAACTTATTATTGCAATCAAACAATACCACTATCCTTATTACTTATGTTTCTATTCCTGCGAATCGAATTGAGTTACTTCTATGATAAATAAGACTAATTGTGTACTCCTCCAAAAACTTAACGAAAATGGTACACAACTCTTTATTACAACTCCCGAGTGGTTCCTAGATTTGTAAAGATATGAATAAGGACTACAGTGATTGTTTAAGCTAGTAGTCTTAGAGTAAAGCTCTTTGCAGTCGAAATACCGTAGGTTTCCACATTTCCTGCATGTTTCCATACTTGTATCCCCTCCTCTAATAAAAAGACATAGCATTCATTTCCATAAATAATTATGCCGTAAAGCTTGCTAGATATAAAAAGTTTATAACTGTATTGCTTTTTAAATTAACCTTTTAAAGTGAAATGGAAAAATTAAACAACTCCGTAATTTAAAAAAATAAAACATGTAGCAGGTCTACTCTGTAAAACCGTGTTTGCGTAACTTTAATCCGTAAAATTGGCGAAAGCCTAGCTCCCTCCGGTTTCACGGAGTAACGTTAACACAAATTTAAAATTGATTCCATATTTACGGAGGTTACGCCTATTTTGTGGAGTAACGTTAATCCATTAAATTAATGTCCTTTACTCCGTGAAAGCGGAGGCAGCACTTGCTGCCACTGATTTTATGGAGTAAACTCCGTATTTGTGTAACTTACTCTATAAATTCGGCGTAACGTTACTACGAGAAGCTGGAGTATAGTTACACCAAAGTTTTCCAGTGTAGTAAAAATAAATCGATAAATAACATACAGTTGCACTAATAAAAAACGTATTGATAAGAGATTACTTATATCTGTTTTGTTTAACATTTTAGAGATCAGCTGAATAAAAAACCGTATAGGTTTCATAGATTTTTAAAACCTCTTTATTCGCGGGGGCGAAAGACCTCTAGGTTCATTAAGTAGCGGAAGACTATTCTTTTTTCAGCCCTGGATTAACTAACTTATCGATTCAACGGATCCGCCGAGAATGGTTTGGCGTTAATTAGTTATTTTTAAAAACTGTCAAGATAAATAAATCATTAATCGCCCAGATAAGGGGAACAGGATTTTGAGAGAGAAAGAGAGAAGCGTATATGCATTCAGTTAATTGCACTCGGTTGCTGTGTTTTTTTATATGCTACTTTCTCTGATCTTTCCCCTTTCCTCACTGTAACGTGTGAGATCTTAATTAGAAAGACGTTCAAAAAATAATTGAGATATTTTAGGGGAATAAATTAAACTTTTCGAATTTCTGTTTGTAAAGTTGGTCAGGTGCGGCTTGGTAGTGTTGAAAGTATAGTTTAATTAATTTGGTAATTTATTGATGCTTTTGAATGAGGAAGCAAATTGTTTACATTCTTTTTTTATTTTTATAAAATATTGTTACAATTTATAAAATGTAAATTGTTAAGGAAATTAGCTATAAAAATAAATATATATCAAAATAAATATATAGATGTAGTATTTTAAGCATGTGAACACTTGTTAACTATTTATTTTGGAACATAATGTGTCAGTGCTACCCGTTATACAATAATGAGATAAAATGTATAATCATATGTCACAAAATACGTTAGATATATAGTGCACAAAATATATGTAAAGTAATTGGCGATTTTTAAATTAATAAGTGTCTATTAAAGGATATTAAAAATGTTGTTAAAATAATTAAATAAAAAAATACTAATCTATTAATGCATACCATTGTGAACTTGAGTTTCATCCCTGCACGTTATCTTGTTTTTAGAATCTTTGGAATCTGTAAAAGAAATTTATAAGTTAAAAATTAGGTTTCTCTACTCACTTGACATTATCATTTAAAAATAATATTATTATAGATAGATGAATAGTGAAATTGAGAAAGAGATTTTAAATTCTTATCATTTTGAATTAAAGTGCATATGAATATCTAGTTGTCAAAGCAACACATTGAAACAACTTCACTTTGAACTTGGACAATTTAAGAGCTGAGTGGAAGAACATGCTAAGTGACATTTTTGAAAAAATGAGATTTTTGTGTCAATGATCATGTTATTACCTGCTTTAAACATAACAGCTTTCAATTTTTTAGAAAACATTCGATTTAGTATATTTTTCGCATACGAAGTTGGTAGGTGCACGTGTTTTCGTCACTTTTTCAATGGAAGAACGTGCTAAGGATCCTTGGCATGTTCTTCCACCGAAATCGCCCGATTCCGGAACGATCGTTTAGTGGAAGAACGTGCTAAGGACACGTTTGAGTAAAATTTTCAGACTTTCGCTTGCATTAATAGCAAAACAAATGGTTCTTTTGTAGTTTTAATCAAAAATAATTCAACAAAATGTAATTAATATTTCCTAATTAACTTTAACTATTAAATATAATCAATGAAATTAAATTTATATTGCGTAAAACTGGGTTTTGAGTGCATTTAGCAAAATAGAAAAAAAATGCATTTTGATTTGAAATTTAAACGGAGTTAAAGGTTTTAACATTTTATAAAATGTCGTCTGATTTTTATTGTAATAAACATAGATAATTTAGCAGCGAACAGATGGTATAATTAAAACAAAGTTGCACCTGCTCTATGGAGATCTCAGTTCGCGTTAAAACAACATTGCACCGAACATTCAAAGCATCTGGTTTGTTTAAAAAAATGAATTGTGGGTACAAAAATCGTTTTAAAGCCATTTTACGTTTGATCTCTAAAACTATCGAACGCATTTCGTGCAATGTACTAAACTCCTAAAATTATTAAAATGTATTTAAGAAGCAAGAGGAAAGCTGAAATTTTGCTTAAAAGTGTGAATAGCAGCTTATACGGTAAGTACAAATTTAATCAAGATATTGCTTTGTTATGTAAAACTAAAATATTTTTATAATAATTGATGTAAAAATAAAGTGACGAAGTATAAAACGTTACAAGTTCTTAATATTTATTAAAATATCGATGACTTTAAAAAAGTACTATGCATAACGATTGTAAAAATAAATTGTTTAAACGATCATGTTCGACCGTTGTAAAAATGCTGTAAATTAAAGTAGGTTTCTTAAAATTGATTAAACCCTTAATTGAAAAGGAGAAAGAAAAACGTAAATAACCTTAGGATCTATATCTTGCCATACAACTTATTTTTACTTTTTTTAATATCAAAGTTTGTTTTTAAATTCGATTATCCTTATCTAAAAACTATTTCAAAATTTATTTTGCGAAAACTTACATCTTGCATTATAATCTATTTTTATATGTCTTTTAAATTTAATATTTTTATTAAATTTAAATGCATTTGTGTATCTTTTACTATCTTTTTGTATACTTTTTATTAAGTTGATTTGTCTTATTATTCTTCAAAGTATTTAGTTTAGAATTTCAGTGATAATGGTATTTTTTTAAAAAAATATTTTCAATTAAAAACTTACTCATCTAACATTAAGCAAAAAGTTCTAAAATAACTTATATAACCTACTTTCTTTTAACTTAAATGCTCAAAGAAATCCTTATAGTAGAGACAGACGGACGAAAAAAAAGTATAAGATAGGTGACATCTTAAAAAAAACTAGGGATGTGTAACACTATATATCAATACGCTCATCAATACGAAGTTTTGGTAGTAGGACGTACGGAGGCAGAAACAAAAAAGCAGACGTACAGGCAGGTGGCCAAACGCTATACATTGTATTCATCGAATTTTTTACTTTCGAACAAAAAAAAAGAATTTTCAAAATCAGGAACTTTGGATCGGAAATTGAAAGGAATATGGACGGACGGACAAAATGATCGACGGACATGCAAATGATTAATAAGTATAAAAGAGATCTGTGAAGTCCTATCTTCCAAACTGAAAAAGAATTTTGAAAATCGGAAGGTTAGTACAGAAATTATGAAACGTTTATGGATCAAATTTACCTAAAAAATGTTACTCAGCACGTTCTTCCACTAAGCGACAGGCTAAAATCTGAAGCACTTCGGAGGAAGAACGTGCCAAGTGCATGAGGTATCAAGCGCGTTTTGTAAATGACGCGTTATGACGTAAATTACGGCTAAGCAAAAAGCCACCAAGCATTTTGAAGAACCAAACTAAAATATCATGCAAAAAAAACTGTGATTTTGTGAATTACAGAAAAGTTGCAAACTAAAAACTTTGAAGCTCATTATCTCGTTTTCACCTTTTTGTCACTTAGCACGTTCTTCCACTAAGCTCTTCAATTATGAATTGCTATACTACAACTCTTTACACTTTCAAATCGTCTTTATTTTTTAACATTAATAATAAAATGTACCCATTTGATAAATTACTTACATATTTACATACGCCATGGTTGAATCGATATATACTCTGTTTGGAACTTATTTTAAAAATAAGTACTTTTTTAATTAATATTTTTAGCACGTCAAATATAACATTTATGCATTATTGGAGTTTAAAATTCATACTTCTTTCCCAGAGTTATAATTTTGAGAGGATGTTATATTTATTTACTGTGTTTGAAAGTATTAAAGTAAAATGCTTTACAAATGAAGTGATATATGAAAACAGTTCGGCGGGGAATGAGAGTAAAAATACTCAGTAAGTGAAAATTAAATCTTCCACACTTATGAGTATTTATGATCCCAAAAGGTTATTTAAAAATATTTTTTACAAACAGTTTTAGAATAGTTTTTTGAAATGTATACATTTAAAAACACAATTAAATTAGGTTTCTCATACTTAATTTTAACAGACTGAAAAAAAACCCTATTAAGTATGCAGCTTTGTTTAAATAATGAATATCGAGCCATAAATAATTCTAGCCTGCGATGGAGTTCTTGAGAATTCCTTCGCAACTACCGGATGCCACAATTAGTAGGTATTACTGTTCAGTAAGGCCCAAAATTTTTAAAAATCCAATGCAAAAAAAAAAAGTTTTTAAAGAAAATAAACAAAAAAAAAGAAATATGGTAAGCGCCTTAGAAAGTTAAAATTAAATATTTTTGTAAAAATCTGAAAATGTTTCACTTAACTTGTGACAAATTTAGTCATCTTGTATACTTTTTCATACTTCATTGTGAGCTTTAGCCTTATCCCAATTATTTAAAAAAAATTTCAATCTTTTTTATGCATGAAATTTATTAAAAAAATTCTTGAGGTTAATTAGGATATTCTGCTAGAATTAACAAGATTTCTTAATTTTTAATAAATTCACATTTGCGAAAACCCTGTACGTGGCAGAAAAAAACTGGTTTACATTTTCGAAATCATTGCTCAAAAATAGATAATAAAAAGCTATTGCGTTTTCGTTCACAGAAAAAAAGAGGAAAAATTCGCAGGCTAGTGTAATTCCGTGATTAAATCCCTTAATTGATTACCAAACATTTGGGAGAAATAGTCCAATTGAGAATTGAATTCATCATTCTAAAGATTTTAAAAACCGATACCCAATTAGTTAAAACCTTGTTTAAAGATTAAAAACTGATTTGGCGGTGTCTTAAAAAATGCGCTGAGCTACAAAAAATTGTCAAAAGACAACAGGTTGCCGATGGAGGCTCCATACATAGCGGATTTAAACCCGGCCTTTTGACGAGAGGTAGATGTTGAATCTACTCGGCCAAGGATCTCATTTACATAACTGACCAAACTGGATGAAAAATAAATAACTTAAAAGATATTCCGTACACTCTTAAAACAAAAGAGTGAAATTCACTCCTATAGGAGAAGTGCATTTTCGGCACCGGCAAGGAGTGGACATTAACTCAGACTGAGTTAAAACCGCTCGTTTGTTTTAAGAGTGTAGTTGCTATTAAATGGCTTTAATTCTTGCCAGTTATTAATCCAAACCAAATCCTACAAAACGAGAAAATACGAGACGAAGGTCCCTGATTCAATTGAGACTTAACCGAAGATCGAAGGGAAGAACTGGGAACTAGAAGTTTTCTAATTTCCAAAATCTGGTTCACAGGAACATTTTGTTATTTCTTATCAAGATCGCAATCATATTAGAATAAACTAAATTTATTTCTGGTTTCAATGTGTTAATAAGACTTGTTCCCCGATTTGAAATAGCATTTATTTAATCGACAGTTCATTTAACTTAAAACTCTCTTGTGTAATCACAGACAACGTTAAATTTCTCTTCGTTTTAAATTATTTATACCATTAACGTATTAAAAGTAGGAATTTATTTAACCGTTGTAAGATTTATGATGGAAATAGAAGTATATTTTAACCTTTTAACTAAAATAGTAATTTAAATAATAACTAATAAAAAATAATAAAATAATAAAATAGGAATTTAAAGTGAATTTAATGTATAAATACATTTGAATATTTGTTTGATGATTCGTTGATAAATAAATGGCTTACAAAATATAAAGATGTTTTATGTCTTGTTTTCGAAGCAAAATATTGATTAATATATACGAAAAGGTTTTATATATAAACTGAATATTTCATTTATTTCTATTAACAAAAAGATTTTACTTACTAAAGTATGTCTTTTATCAACTGTTTTTGAACATATTTTAAAAATATATAATTGGATGTTTTTATCAAATAATAGAATAAAAAGACTCAAGTGATTTGCACCCTTCTTGTCATCTTTAAATTTTTAATTTGTAAAATACAAAATATTAAAAGAACCAACATTGAAATTTTTTTAAAAGACTCTTGTATTTTTTGTTGTTGTAGTACCTCCTAAGTATTGATGCTATTTAACATATTTAGTGATATTCTTTATTCGAAGTTTATGAAAAGGATTTCATAGAATTATTTATCCCTTTTAAATTGAATTGTCTAATCATACGATATTTACAATTACGGGAGAGTTAGCTAGGTAAAACCGAATAGTCGGGTGCAAACCGGGTACCCATTTCCAGCCTGTGTATGCGATTCGATCATATTTAATCACGTTTATTATAATGCTAAGTAATTATGTGTTGCGTTTTGTATCGTCAAATTACGCCATGTTTAATGAAAACTGTAAGTGTATGGCAACTGGATCCTATAAAGTTTTGCAGCACAAAAGAAACACAAAGAAAAGATAAACGAATAAAATAAAATACAAATTCCTAAAGATTAAAAAAATATAAAAAATAAACGGAATATACGATTCCAAAAACAGAAGATAATCCGAGAAATTGGACCTGACGCCAGGGTTAATTTTTTTGACAGCTTTGTAAAAGCTTAATATTCTACAAATCGGCACACATAAATCGGTGTATAAAAAAGGGTAAAGCGAACTTTTGTTCTCGGACTGGATTTTTAATACACCAACCATAAATTAATGAGCTCCCGGAAGATGAATACTTTTAAACTTGGTTTGAAAGACAACTTTTTATCGACACTCTGTTCGATAAATTAAATACAAAAATAAATACAGTTTATTTAATTGTATCGACTTGTTAATTAGTGTGTTTTCCTAATACTTTTTTTTTTTAATTTGGGGGCCTTTTTGTTGGTTAACTGAAAAAAGATGCCAAGACCAGATGAAATTTGTTTTAAAATGCATATTTGCTTGTTTGTGTGCTTTTTCGGAGACTTTTTTTTTTCAGGAAAAATCGTTAATTGTGAAAAAAAAAGGTCAAGAGGCAATTCAATTCAGCAGTGGCTATTCATTGGCATTGAATTTTTTTTAAATCTTACATCAAGGGCTGAGGATCCATATTACATAGACGGTACAACCACAATTTTTACTTAAAAATATTTGTTAAACCAAAGGTGTTTTGTCTATCTTGAAAACTTTCAAAATTGACATCTTTTAATATTTGATGATTCATATGTAAGTTCTGCAGTAACTACTGTTAATAAAATATTTTCTGTTTATTTGGATCATAGCAATAACTTGTATACCAACGTGAATACAAAATTATACTCCACTATTAAAGTAATACGGACAAACTGAATGATTTTACAAAAAAATTCTAGAATAAAAAAAATCAAATCATGTGTGTGGAACTGTGGTTACATTAACATATAAATAGTGCATCATTAAAAAACTTATTTAGTTATTTGCTGTAAAAACTGGTATAACTAGGGTCTCTGTTTTACCCTACTTTCCCTGCTTCCACAACTCATTTACTTCAAAGATAATTTTTTTGATTCCTTCCATTAACTTGAACAATGTATAGATTAGTTCGCTAAAAATGCTAAAACTATTTTTCATTTCCTTTAATATTTCATGAAATAATTTTACTGTCAAAAAAAATAAATGAGTATTAAGATGAGTATTCATCGACGTTAATATTTAAACACAAGTATTACTTAATCATTTCCACAAAACAAACGACCTCCACGCAAATCTCTACTGAAAACCGTGTTCAATGCGTGCCACGCTTTTATTTTACCTTTATTAATCCGAAACAAATAGGATCTAACCATAATGAGGTCCTGCCGCGACATTTGTGATTCACTTTGAGGTATCTAAAAAAAAGCAGCTGCCGAGACCACATGAAAGGATCCTGTCTAGCCAGAAGTCGCCGGACCATGAATAAAGAAGATCCTTTTAAAAAGAGGGTCCACCCCTTTTCCCTTAATGGACCCTTCGCGTGATGTCCGTCATAACCTCGAATAAGTGGAGGAAATCAGAGGCATTTTTCCAAATACGGACACGTCTCTGGGGGGAATTTTTAAAGAAATAGCGACTTGTTATTTTGTATGTGTTTCCTTCTACAATAAAATATACTTATGATATAAGAATATGGTAAATTTTAAATGATTGACTACAAAATCACTTTACTATTTAAGGTTATTTTTTTTTACAAAGAACTACATTCTATCTATTTCTATCACATAACTATAATCATTATGAGAGAATATTGAAAGATTTGTGCTCGATACAGGATACAAGACTCATATTGTTGGGCTTATGTAGTTGTTGCATTTAAGGAATATATGGAAGGCACTATAAGGAACATATCGCACCGTACGCGGAAAAGTGACCTATCGGCCAAAATTGACTTTTTGAGTTAACACTACTATAGAATGCAAAATTTTGTTATCTATCGATTGGTGCAATCGGCATAGCGATCCGAGCCTTAGTTCGTCTGCAATTAATAGATAGGTATTTTTTTCGCGTTCGTTTTTGGATAAAAATGAGCGGGAAAGAAAGACCTATCGCACTTGGCGATTTTTTGCTATGTGTTTGCAGCTGCTACCGTAATGAAGTTAAGTTTGAAGTGCTTAAATGGAAAGGTTGAAGTCTCGGTAATTTATTTGTTTTTTATTTGAAATACTCTCATTTAAGAAAACCCATTTCAAAAGCTCTCTTTTGTGGTATTTAGTACAATAAATATATACAAAAAAAAATCATGTAATATGTATCGATTGCAAAATGATATATCTATATGTATATATTTTTTTCTCAAGTTAATATTTTAGCAAACGATAAATAGTTTTAAATAGTTTTCAACGTCGGTATTTTACTATAAATCTAAACTCAATTGCTACAAATTGACAGTTTGCGATATAAAGTCAAGGAATTCAATTTTATACTTAAGGTATGATGCATCCCTACAACTTACTTTTAAACTTTATGACTTTTTTTATATTTTCATGAGTTTTAAAATTTTATTAATTCTGCAATTTTTTTTTAAAATTTTAATATATAGTAAAAATTTAGATTGAAAGGTTTTTGTAGAAAAATGTGGGTATCATTTCCTATATCTTGCAAGTCCTAATTTTGTAAAAGTGATTCATTTCATAACACTATTTTTTATATAAACAAATTATTATGATTTCAATCATTGAATATATTAAATTATAAAAATAAACATGACTTAAAAATAATATCGTAATTACATGATAAGAGATAAACCTTATTACATAAATTTCATTAAATTGGTTAAACAAGCTTTTTGTTAAATTTAATTTAAAAAAATATATTCTTATTGTTGATCAATAAATTATTAGATTATAAAAATGCATTAAGTAAATGAGTATTCTTCATAAGTATGTTTCCTTAATATTTAGAATGAATTTAGAAGAAAATTTTTCAAGACCGTTCTTCAGAAGAAGCGTTTAAAGTTTTGATAAAAATTCAAATTATCACAAAATTGTTCCAAATGAACCTAGATCAAAATTATTTGGCATAAATATCCGTTTTATGAGTATCAAAAGGTATGCATAGTCATTTTTTACTTTAAATTTTCCTTTGCTGAGATATTTCCAGATAGGTCTTTCTTTCGCGTACAAAATCGTTCAAATTTGTACGCGAAAGAAAGACCTATCTGAAAATATCTCAGCAAATGCAAATTAAAATTAAAAAATGACCACATATACTTTTTTATGCTCATAAAACGGATATACCTGCCAAATACTTTTGATCTAGGTTCATTTGGAACGATTTTGTGATAGTTTGAATTTTTACTAAAACTTTAAACGGCTCTCCTGAAGAATGGTCTTTTTCTCGATAGGTCTCTTTTCCGCGTACGTTGCGATATGTTTCCATCTACCATAAAATATCTTGTTGTACTTATAGTGGAATAATATGGTAAGTTATAATTTTTTTATTACAAAATACTTCACTATTTTATGTTAATGTTATTTTTTTTAACAAAGAATTATAATCTATCTATTTCTATCAACGAACTATAATCATTATTAAAGAATATTGAAAGATTTGTGCTTGATACATGATTCATATTGTTGTGTTTTTCTAGTTGTGCACTTAAGGAATTAAATACAAGATACTAAATAACATTTAGTTAAATCCAATAGATAACCAAATTTGTTTTTTTAATTTAGTTGCATGAATTTGCATTATTTGAGTTTGGTCGTCGAAAAAAATTTATGTTTGTTGAAAATAAGTAATATTTCTAAAACTTTTGGTTGTAAATCAATTTTTTAAACATATTAAAATTTACACATTTTAGTTACATATATAATCATCACTGGCCCAATGATATTTGCCTATCATTCCTACATTAAAGGAGTGCAAACATTCTTGGAATCTAAGAATAGTCCACGATTTCTTATGCAATTCTAATATTTCAATTCAATTACATTTTAGCTTCCACACACGTTTATAACTTAAAAAGTGGAAAGTATTATAATCGTTCAGTCTCTCTGTCTGTCTGCCCGTCACCCCCTTTAATAGCCCAAACTACAAATTCTACACGCAAGTGCGATACGTCAAAAAATTCAGCGCATTGAAATTAGAAGACATTGAAAATCTCAGAAAAAAAATCGAATTCGAAGTACTTTAATTATTTAAAAAACTGCAAAATTTGATGCTTATTTAAAAAGCATAAGAAGCCATTTTTATTAGAATTAAATCACCGTTGCCATTCGCAACAATCACTCGAGAAACTTTAATCTTTTTAAAATAATAAATTAAAAGAAATTTATTGTTGCGACATCAATCTGTTTGATATGACATCAAATATATTTCACTAAGAGATTCTTTTTTGCATGTTGATATGAAATGTTTTGGTTCTATTTAAAAGAGAAGAATATTACATATATATTCTTTAAAATGTAAATTAATTTTTGCAAACGATAATATTTATTGAATAATTATTGAAGAAATAATTATTGAATTTTCGAAATAAAATAAATGAAACTAGCCAAATTTAGCGTGTAAATGTTTATAATAGAATTAATATTGTGTAGAGATGTAAATGTATTAATAGAATTAATATTGTATTTGGCGACTTTTTTACTGTTGAACACAAATGTTGTGTGGAAGCGGGCTGAGTGGCAGATTCTGTTACAAACCTACTTGTTTAAAAAAAAAATCGTTTGGTCAAATAAAATTTTATTTGGCTGTCAAAACAATGTAAACTGGGCAGTAATAACTTATGGAGAAATACTCATTCATTACTGAGTTACGCAATTATTGAAAAATGATGTAGAATAACTGTTTTAAGGAAAGAACCTATTTTTTCGATCCCTATGTATATATATATCCGAGCAAGGTAACTTTCCATGGAAAAGGAGATTCTCTGGCAATTTTGTGATACGATGTTTCCGGCGGTTGGGACAGTTTTTATTTGGTTTGATGTCGTCTAAACGGAATAATACTGGGTTTGTGGGTGGTTGGTACCTCAAGCTCGCCTGTTTTTGTGATCATCGACACGGGATATTGTTATTAGGTGACGATAGTGCCAGATGACATGTCATCGGGTATTGATTTGGGGGAGGGATATGTTGCTAAATATAGCGGGCGTAAGCAAATAGGGAAATTTGCTAGGTATTTTCTTGCACTTCTGGATATTATATTTGACATTTTATTTTATAAATAAATAATGGTACGAAATAAGTCAGTGGTTAAACTGGCGTAGGGTGCTTAAAAAAGTACAATAATTAAAGAAGAGCCACTCAATGGCGAATGGCGTCTCACATACTTTCTCGGCATACGCCATTCGATCGAAAAAAATCATTGATCAATAAATATATTGCAGTTTATTTTTCAATTGTAATAATTCATAAATCAATCATTGGTAATCATTTAATTTTGTATATTTCTAATAAATTCACATTAATTACATTAATAACTTTATTTGATGATAACATTAATAAATGATTTGATTAGTAAATATAATTTGATGATAAAGTCAATTACTGAATCGTTAAAAAGTGTAAAAAAATGTCTTTTTATTTATGCCTAGCAAATAAATACCCGTTCTTCGCACGGACTAAAAGAATATCAAATCGATCCATCGTGTCAATTAACTTGCTATAGGATAATAAGCATTGCCTTTGTTTCCGTTCATTATAAATAATAAAATCCCGTTACTTATATTGCTTTAACACATTCAACAAAATAAAAATACATCACTATAAAATACACCTCATATCTAACACCTCATCACTATAAAATAATCCTCATATCACAAAAATCTTCCTCAATATGAACTTACTGTCATCGCAATTATCCTGATAAATTCAAAATTAACCATAATTGTATAACAATGTTATTTCACGTCAAATTATTTTCTAAATCATTAATTTAGTTTCTGAAGGTAATTGGAAGAAAATAAAAGCAATTTCAATTTTAATTAATTTTTGTGTTCATTTTAATTTTTTTCTGTCGAATGGCGACACGAAAGGGAAAAAATGATCGTATTTGAGCCAAAGTGGTGTATTTTTTTCAGAAAATAAGAATTTTCTCTAAAAGTAGAACAAATATGAAAATACTAAGCCTCAGGTGCACACGTTGGTATTAAAAGAGTATCTTTCTTAAACATTTCGAATTTCTGAGGTCAGTATAAGTAGGTCTTTTACCATCCACAGACATACAGAAACACAGACAGACTCTTTCTTTTATTATTATATATAACAGATATTTTTCATCAACAAACCTTTGCAGCCTTTGAGTGCGATATGCTTAAAGTACTATTTTTATACTTTACTTTATACCGTTTAGTATTTTTTAAAAGTTAAAAGTTCAATACTCAACGTTATATCATCAAATTTTGTTCATTTTCCCCTGAGGAAAATTTCACTCTTTACGCGAAACAGTGGCGCTTCCCCAAATGACTAGACATGACAGAAGCAAAAATGCCAAAGTATTGTGCAATGTATAGTATTACAGGGTTTGTTGGTAAAGTATACACATCTGAAGGGCAAGAAAAAACTATTTTGGTCATATGCATAGTTCTTGTGTAATAATACGTTAATAAAATTAATTTCAAAACTACAGCTAAACTGTTTGGTTTATTTCCGTTTGCTTCATCTGGTCAATAAATGCCACACATTAAAATATAAAATACAAATTATAGTCCAATAATTAAAGTTATATGCTATCATTAAGAGTTTTTTTACTATTAAACTTTTATATCAGTATACGATAGTCTTTGTTTTGAAACTCCTGATACATTTTTTTTGTACACGTATTTTTCTTAAAATTTATTTCTAAAAATTTACTATAGCGGCTGAAACAGTTTCATATATTGTTTATGACATCATATAACCAATCATACACAAGACGGTAAAATTTTAGTGGAAACGTATTTTGCCAATTTGCCAAAATCCTGTTTGAATACAAAACTGGGCATTTTTTTTTGTTTTGCAGATAAAACAAAAGTGGACGAAGAGTCGCTTACTACTTTATCAATATCAATTCGGGATATATCAGGCCATTCAGGACATTTAAAACATTTTCCATCGATTTTTTTCAAACTGAATTGTAAGCTCGTCAGAATTTTTTCTCGTACCTTCCCAACAAATTATCCATTTCCTATGTTGTAAGAACCATATTACTTTGGGGCCCGTGATTTTTTGAAAAATTTACTTGGTCGGCTTCTGTCTACTTTTTGTATTATTTACTTGGGTCACATATCCCTAATTGTCTTGGGTCAAGTATCCCTAGTTGCACTTTTTTTAATTTAACTCCAAAACAAAGTATTTTGCAAATAAATACATTAAAACTATTATGCACGTAATCATAGCTAAAAGCATGAACAAAACAAGTAACTAATTGAAAAAACTTTCATTTAAACCAAAAAATGTAGACTGAAAAATCTTATGGCACCAAAAATTTACTTTCAGTGCAGGAAAACGTATTTCTTCGTATAGCTAAACACGTACGCAAGGATTCAGTTGGATTTTTTTACCATGTGGTCAGCTGACGGGAAGAAAAAAGTGATGCCACTTCCAACTTATAAAACTTTTCTAATGCTGAGAAAAAGGCATTGGGTCGTGTATACCTCCCTAGTTTCCACTGCATTTTTAATTGAATAATATTTAGTTGGATTACAAAACTTTGTATTATCAGTGTTTTTGCAATTTATACAAAATGTTAAGTTTGTTTTGTAAAACATATTGAACAATATTTTATGTATAAAAAACTAAATGTAGATTAAAAAGCAACGGATGGTTTCTTTAAGCTATTACTACTTTAGAAGAAAACTTATTTCGATTTATTTATTTTATTAATTTTTGAAGAAAACACAATATTACAACAATAATTTACCTTATATTTTTTGTTCAAATAACAAATCTAAAATTTGAGGTAAAGATTTCCCCAGAGAGCATTCACACGTACTTTGAAAAATCTTAAATTTGCGTGTTTTTTCAGTTTCAAGTGGAAAGAATAATATAAGCTCCAAATAATATTGTTCAGTTGATATCGCGAACTATTTGCAAATGTAACATGTGTGATGGATTACAATTGCATGCTGAAGAGCAGATAAATTCATTCGCAAATATACCCAAAAAATATACTATATAATGTCACGGTTTTCATCAAGACTTTTAAATATTTTAAACTTAGCTAATTTACATAACTAATTAGTTTTTTTCATTTTCTAGAATTATAATGTCTCAAAGAGATTTTTAAAAAGAAACAACTTGAAACATTTAAAGGCTTATATGTAATAAAGCGAATGGAATTTAATACCCAAACTATATTTTTCCAAAGTTTATTTTTTTCGAGTTTACCTTTAGTTTTAAAATAAAAATTTTACTAATTGTGCTTATTTTCCACATCCCAAAACCTAACAGCAGGGGTAGGAATTTTTTTTATTACCAATTATAGCGACAAAACAGCTATAAAGCAAACCTTCATCGTTTGCAACGCCACCCGAGTCACCTACAACAGCATATGAGCCGCAAAGGTTACAAACTACTTCATAGCATAATAAGTATGGCCTATTATTTGGTTTTACGAAAGGAAAAAAGACTTTCGGAAAGCACTTAGCCTGATTAGAAAGCGCTACGAATGCACTTAAACAGTGGTTTGACAATGATATGTGATAATATTTTTATTAAACAGGGTTTTATTATTATATTAAAAATATTTCGTAGATTCATGTACTAAGAAAATAAAGTTTTATTTATTTTTTATATTTTCTTTTAGCTTCAGATAAATTTATCTTCTTTTCCAGAAAAATGCACCCACGTATTGAGGAACAATAAGAGGTATCAACTAACATTGCTAAACCTTTTTATTTTACCACCTACGCAGGAGGTATCTAAATTCTTGTTGAAATTATCTACTCCTTAAAATTTAATATTATAAATTTAATGATAAAATTTAAAACATACTTTCAATAATTCTTATCAATTAATGTTTTTTAACTACCGTTTAAAAATTGCTTGCTCACTTTTCCAAACCATCGTCCGGTTTGAAAAGAAAGGACAGTTGTTTGTCGATTACAGCGCCCTCTGGGAAAACATAGTTAAGTTTAAACCAGAGATCACAGGAACCCACATGTCTCCTACACCACACCTACATTTTCCCGAGAGTCAGCTAAGTAGGTCCTAATGACCCTAAGATATAGGGTCCTTGCCCGTTCATTCTCGACTTCGTCCAGTTGAATTATGATCATCGATGAGGACCGATCATTTAACCCTTTACATCCTCGACTTCGTACAGTTGAATTTAGGATCATCGATGAAGAGACCGGATCATTTAACCCTTTAATAACTAAAAACCCTAACTAACTAAACCCCAACTAAATCCCTCAAGTGTTAGTTACTCGTTCGTCAAACCAACGGTGACATCTTGAGCTCTATACGAAACACCAAAAATGAATTTCGTTCCAAGCTACACTAAATTTGCTTCCAAAGTGTAATCGGTCGAGACTCTTTTGCTTGGGGCCACTTGCTTAAAAACATTTGCTCGCGTGAACACTGTTTTGTTGAAAACACTCGATTTATAGTTAAGGCTGATGGAACTTAGAAATAGATTGCTTAAATATTTTAGCCCAAATAAGATTTTCTTTGTTGGGTTTTGATATAGACCCCCCCCCCCGGGGGGGGGGGGTTTGGGGGGTTGGTTGTTCAATTATGTTTGGTGTATTTGTTTATTAGCATAATATGGTTTTCAAATTTTCGTAGTTGTGGATGATAATGTTTAAAGATTTTACCGAACTATACTGGTATCAAATAATATTTGCAACTTTAATATTTTTGGGATTATCCACATATTTTCCGCTATAGTCCGACCGCACATTCAGGGAACTCTAGGTCCGGTACAGGGAAACGGGCATAAGAGGGAAAATTAAATTTTTCATAGAATTAATTATTATTTTTATTAATTTATTGAGTAGGATTTAATATTATTCCTTTTTCTGGGCATTAAAACGATGTCTTCTTCCCAATCAGAGTGCCATGTATAAGCAGTTGGACTATAATGTATTTAACAAATTTTAAAAATGAAATTTTTAGCTATTAAATAGTTCTATTTATACAACATAAGTACAAATGCACAAACATATTTTTTATATTAATAGAAATTCCAACATAGCAATATAAATATAAAGTTTTGTGAGCATTGAAGCCCAAGTAAACTTCAAGGTTTTTATAAATGTTGAATGGTTTTGACAAGAATATTGTCGCGAATTTTATATAAATAAACCAACGCCGTTTTATTTCTCGATATTTTTTCGCTGCCTTTCTGTACGAAGTTAATTTGCACTGCTTGAAGGGTATGTCAAACGCAGCTTTCTGAAGTTGAACAAAGCAATTCAAAATTTTATAGAATTTCCTGGAAACAGTTTTTGTTACCACACACAGAAAATTTTAGAGTACCAAAAAATAAATATTTCCAGGGAACCCTTTACTGTTTAAAGTGACAAAAAAGATCTGTGAACCATAAATGGATTCAAATATTTTAAAACCTCTGATCATTATAACTGTAAAATGGGATGTTTTAAGGCAGTCTTTATATCATTGTTCATTATTTGTTAAAAATAGCACTCAAACATCATTGTAATGGAATCTTTAAATGTAAAAAGTGATCAAGCGACATTTTTTAAAGTTTTCATGAAAGACGAAAAACATTTCATTTAACCAACAATTTTTTTTTAGTAAAAAATGGACGGTACTCTTGTCAAACGCAGGTTTCTGAAGTTGGACGAAACAATTCAAAATTTTTTTTAGTAAAAATTGTGGCTGTAGTGTCTACACTAGGGCTACTCACAGAAAACGTGTGTAACTACAAAGAAAAACCCGCAATCAGAAAAACGTCCGATGGAAAAATGGTAGCGTCATCTTGAATGATTTGGGAAACTACTATTTTACAAGACTTAAAATAATTACGGTCGCGTAGTAGTGTCTTCTGATTTTACAGTCTAGTTTTAGATACCTCTCTTCCTTCACCCCTATCGTAACAAATTATAAGACATTTTGTTTAGGGAGTGCTTTGGCTACTTCTACAAAACCAGTTAGTGACACTTTCAAGAATTTCGCAACGCACTTGAGCTATACTAGTGAGTCGCGACGCACCAGTTGAGAAACTCTGGTATATATTATATCATTAAACATAAACAGTGCAATCAAACGTGGCAAGATAAAAAAAAATACTATTTTGATAGAAAAGAATTTTTACCCTAAGAAAACATATTTTTCTTTCGTACAAGAAACATATATTTGGCAAAGACTCACTTCGACGGTTTTGTCAGTAAGAAATTTTGTTGCCTATTACGTCTGGTTTTAGACTAGAAATTATATCGTAAGGGAATATAATTACTTTGGAACTTAGTAGTACTTTTAACTTAAGAATTATATCCTAAGTCACCCAAGTCTTCTCTTTTATTGAAAGAAAATTGTGTTCTTAAACTCTACTATAATATCAACTCATTGCATGATTTGCGTTACATAACTAGGAATTAATGATTTTACTGTATTATGTACACATAACAGTGCAATGATTTCCAACGTTTGTAAAAACAACATTTGTCTTTTCTGTGATGTATCATTTTACAAATGTCATTCAATAACATATAATCCATTTCAGTATCTAAAAAAACCAGATTATATATTTTTAAGATTTATGTTAGTAGCTCTTAACAATTAAGTTGTTGGTTTTGTTGAGTTAAAGAAAGGTTAACGTTACACTAGAGCTACATGAAAGCTATTACGATTAAGCTGTAATAATATACTTTACTTAGACGTCTATTATTTGATTGTATCATATATAAAAACAGTTTATTTTGTGTGTTTTCAAAAGTCAAGTCTCTATCTCAAATGTAATCCATTCAAGTTGTCCGCAAAACTTAAAATAACTCTTTCTAAAATTTATGTTAGTATTTCTACAGCTAACAAATAGTTTCAGCATAACGCGATTTGTCTCTATTGGAAATATCTGAAAAATATCTCCTACTCAATGACGCTTCTTCAGCGGGAATAGAAGAACATTTTTCCAATGTAAGGATATTGGAAAGCAATTCAACGTTTAACCGAACTTCTCTATGGGTAAGAAACTGCCACGGAGCTGACAACTTTGAGTGAAATTGATCATTGTGAACAGGATTATAACAGCACAAGCCACCCCGGACGACAAATCGAAATTTTAGTAACACCGAGAAAGGATAGAAAATGTAACCTCCGGTTCTGTTAAAAAACTACACTATTTTTCACAGAAATTTGTTCATTTTTTTTCTGTGACGTATCATTTTATAAATGCCATTCAAAATGATCTTTTATGTTTTTCAGTCTAAGAGTCCAGTTCAACATTCTGGAGTCTGGTTAAAGTTCTAAGAGTGTAATAATAAGTAAAGAAAAATTGTTTAAAAATTTCTTTGTAAGTAATGTTATTGAAATCAAAGTCTGATGTTGTTAAAGTTTATGGTATTATTGTTATATAATTAAATATTAGTAGGTATTATTTCAATATTTAATTATATAATGGTAATACGTTCGTCGAATATTTATTTATCAAGGGTCATATTGAATTTACCAACTTTATAATAATTTTATTACGATTCTTAAGAATTTATTTAAAAAGAGTTACACTCATAAAAGTTTTTAATTATATTTTTGTAGCAAATCCTTTAGTAGGAATCTATAATAATAAAAGAAAGAGTCTGTGTGTCTGTCTGTTTGTTTTCGGATCGTAAAAGACCTACTTATACTGCCCTCAGAAATTCGAAATTTTTAAGATAGATTCCCTTTAATACCAACGTGTGCACCTGAGGCTTAGTTTTTTCATATTTGCTCCATTTTTAGAGAAAATTCGAATTTTCTGAAAAAAATACACCACTTTCGCTCAAATCCGATCATTTTTTCTCTTTCCTGATGCCATCGGCTGAAAAAATTAAATAAACTTTTAACGAAAACATTTAAAATTCAAAATGTTTATTTTATTCTTTTGACATTACTTTCAGAAACTAAATTTATTATTTGAAAAATAATTGACATGTTTCAAGTGATGCAATTCCGCCAGTCTTCATTCCCGGATTTTATTGTGGGTATATTTGATAAATCTGTCGGCGATAGCTACTTTCCTCTTTTAATTCGAAAAGAAGTTAATAAATGAAAGTAGGTATTGACATGCGGTCGATGTCCGTCTGTCTGTCTGTCCGTCTGTTTCGTCCGTACCCCCTTCAATCGGTTCTATCCTCGGATCTAAAATCTTTTTTGTTAGAAGCCCTTTACTCATACCAACTTCTACTTTTCCGTCTGTCGTATCCGAGAAAAATTCTTTTTTTGTTAGAAAGCTATGACCTCAGATACCCAACTTTCATACTTTTTGTCCGTCTGTCTGTACGTCCGGACGGACATAAATCTACTATCTGTCGGCGAATTTCCCATTGAATTAGCATTGAAATTCAATTTTGAGTCATTTAAATCACTGTAGGTATTGAAATGCGGTTGATGTCCATCTGTCTGTCTGTTCGTATGTCTGTCTGTCTTTCCGTCTGTCGGTCCGTCTGTCCGTATCCCTCTTCCAAAATCGGTTCTATCCCTCGGATCTTAAAAATTCTTTTTTTTTGTTAGAAAGCTATGACCTCAGATACCCAACTTTATACTTTTTGTCCGTCTGTCTGTACGTCCGGACGGACATAAATCTACTATCTGTCGGCGAATTTCCCATTGAATTAGCATTGAAATTCAATTTTGAGTCATTTAAATCACTGTAGGTATTGAAATGCGGTTGATGTCCATCTGTCTGTCTGTTCGTATGTCTGTCTGTCCGTATCCCTCTTCCAAAATCGGTTCTAACCCTCGGATCTTAAAAATTCTTTTTTTGTTAGAAAGCTATGACCTCAGATACCCAACTTTCATACTTTTTGTCCGTCTGTCTGTACGTCCGGACGGACATAAATCTACTATCTGTCGGCGAATTTCCCATTGAATTAGCATTGAAATTGAATTTTGAGTCATTTAAATCACTGTAGGTATTGAAATGCGGTTGATGTCCACCTGTCTGTCTGTTCGTATGTCTGTCTGTCTTTCCGTCTGTCTGTCCGTCTGTCCGTATCCCTCTTCCAAAATCGGTTCTATCCCTCGGATCTTAAAAATTCTTTTTTTTTGTTAGAAAGCTATGACCTCAGATACCCAACTTTCATACTTTTTGTCCGTCTGTCTGTACGTCCGGACGGACATAAATCTATCTTTCGGCGAATTTCCCATTGAATTAGCATTAAAATTCAATTTTGAGTCTTTTAAATCACTGCTGACAAATCAACAATGGCATGAGAAACTTTATTTATTTAAACATATTTGAAGCAAAATAATATGTTCATGAATCAGTTTGGAATGACGTCATAAAATGTAGCACAATTTGATTCTTTGATTATTCATTAATTATCTACCAAGAAAGCGGCAAGGCATACTTTTGCATGCAATTATGCTTAGTTTTAATTTACATTTCTTATTTTTTAATGCAGTTCGGAGTAGTTTCATTACTTTTGTTATTAATAAATATTTAATTATTCTTCGAACTACAAATAAATCGAGCAGACGATAAATAATATTAACTTAATTTGCGAAAGAATATTAAGGAAAATAATTGATTTTGGCTTTTAGAAGTTTAAATTATAGCTGGATACTGTGTTTCGATTTTTTTTCTAATGTGTATAAATCTATTGTAGAAACGGTTGTTGATGATATTTACTGTTAGGAACCTAGTTTTTTCCCGATTAGAACTTCAGTAAGTATTTAAGTAACAGGAAAGTAGGCTATTTTAGTTCTTTATGAACTTCTTGTTTCTTTGATATTTCTGTTGACTGCATGTATGCATATTTAAGAAATAAATGTATAGTGAAGCTATTACTGAACTTTGATGGTTAATAAAGGCCATCGCACTAGAGCTATTAGTGTTTTATGTCTTTATTTTTTCGCCAAATACGTTGCTAAACACGCCAAATTATTAACTAAAATTCGCCAAATAGACAATTTCTTTTATAAATAATTTATAAGTTGGTCGGTTGTTCGAAGGTCATTGTGTTAGAGCTGTATAATGGGTGTGGGTAGCTATATCTATTTTCTCGTCAAATTATTTCTCAAAACGCGCCAAATGAGCTAAAAGGTTTTATGTACTTATGAGGGAATTGTGATGACATTTATGAGTGCATTTTATAGCGTATTTTTCATTTTGGAATTTTAAGGCAATGAAATGGGATTTTATAATTTATAACGAGGGGAAACAATAATAAGTTTATGATCCTATAACAGGGTATATGGTACACATATTTGGAATCTATTTGATATTTTTTTTATTCCGTGCGAAGAACGGGTATAAATTTTCTATTATATTAATATAATAAAGTATGGTTTTGCATATAGTTATCATAAAAGTAGGAAAGTAAATAATATAAATGAAATAAAGGCCATTTTACAGTATTTCAAAATTAGAGATTAACAGTACAAATGAATTAAACTATTATTAAGTTATTGCAATTTCAAAACAATAAATTGAACATTTCGTTTTTAATTTACTCTTCACGTACTTTGAAGCTCTCGATATTACTTGCAATTGCTCGACTTACATCGTTGTAACACCCTAAATATGCAATCTGTAGAATAATAAATATAGAAACCCAACTATAAAACTCACAACGTCAAATATACTTTTGCATCTCCGTCTATACACTTTAAATCATACATACACACCTTTTCGCAATAACACAAATACCACCAAACCTTTTTTCAGCTTTCTCTCTCAAACAGTTGTAAGAATCTTTATAAGATATCCCCTTTCTACGCTTTCCACTTTTGCCAGATTATTTAGACGCCAATGTTGCATATAAAACCGCAAAACGACGAAGGAAAGAAGAAAGAAAAAAGAGAAACGCATGAAGATGCAACATGCAAATTGCAAAGGCAAGAGCCAACTCCTTGAGAAATAACAAAACCAATGTATTGAAAATCACACCGAAAATATATATAATTATTTATATATTTATATATATTTTGTATATAAATATATATTTTATATATATTTTGTATATATATATATATATATATATATTATATATATATTATTATATATAATATATATATATATATATATATATTTATATATTTATATATATATATAATATATATATATATATTATATGATATATATATATATATAATATATAATATATTAATAATATATATAATATATATATATATATATAATAATATATATATATAATATATATATATATATATTTTAATAAATATATATATATATATACTATATATATATATAATAATTATCCTTAAATAATATATGTAATATATATTTATATAATATATATATATATATATATATTAAAATTATATATATATATTACTATAAATATATATATATATATATATATATATATATATATTATATTATATTTTATATTTTAAAGCTTAGTACCGAAAATATTCATTTGCAATAAAACCTGTTATTGTGACGATTTACTTGCAAATATTAATATCTGAGGTAGCGCTGAATTTTAAATATTAGTTTAATTTGATATTTTTACAAAGTGTTCCCAGTATACAACGTAAACTCTCTATTTTCTCAATTTCTTTTCTAAGACATTTAATTTTCTGTTACAGTTGCCACACATAGTTTCATAACATCCTCAGTCACGTCTTTGAATTGTACAAACAAACCTTTTTTTTTGTAATAACTCAAATATCACCAAAGCTTTTTCTCATTTTTCTCTCGCAAACAGTTATTGGAATCTCTATAAGATATCCCCTTTCTATAACCCATTTTCGCAAGATCATTTTTACTCTAACTATTGTCGTACAAAACCGCGAGACACAATAGCTGAAAATAGGAAATGGACTCTAGCAAACATACACGTAAATTGCCGTAAATTGCAATGGCAGATGCACACTCCTTTAGAAGATATAAGGAAAAAGATGAATTGAAAATCACAGGAACTCATTCCGAAAATATCACTCTCAGATGTCATGTTGGTATAAGACACGTTATCAACTGTTAGGTTCCGCTTTTGGAGCACAGCATTGCATACCGGTATTCGCAATACACTTATAATTTATCTGTTTAAAAAGGTTGCAACTGATTCCTGTTGCGTAAATTTGATTTACACTATTTTAGAGCTACAGGCATTATGTGTATTTCAAACAAACTGTTGTTTCGGAATTTTCAAAATAAAAAGTTTTCCGAATTGCCGCATTGTAAATTTTAATCTTTGAAATATAAATGTTTTTTAAATGTTTTTTATTTTATTTACATTTTATAAAATTCTAATTAAGAAAGCGTGTTAAAAAGCCCATACAAATAATGAAATATATGTATTTTCACTGCATATATCTTCCTGGAATGAGCTTTATTGTGGCTATCATGATTAAAAATTATGTTGAAAGTTGTTATATTTGCATATTTTAATGTTGCCACCATCTAATATTTAAATATTTTTGTATAGCTTTGAGAATTAAAAAAAAAGTACATCGATTGTCGTTCGAGTTTTGTTAGTGGGGTTATGGGCCTTAAAACGCGTTAAAATAATGCAAGAAATTTAATACACCTTGAATGGGTACATTAGTGAAAAGGGATTTAATATGTACCAATTTTTTAAGTACCGAATGAAGGTGCCTTAAATATTTAGAATTTAAAATTAAGGAATTTCGTTATACCTGTACTGAAATATAGAACTTTTAACAGTAGACTTTTGTCTACGAGGACAAGTTTTATATACAAAAAAGGGCTTGCCATTGATATGGATAACCGTTTATGTGCCATATTTATCGATATTTACATGCATTATTTTGAAATAAATTTTTTCTCTATATTCAACTTCTCGTTTTTGATACGTTATGTCGACGACACGTCTGCTTCTCTTGATTTTGCAGCATGCATGTATTATTTACTATACTCCAAACAATTATATTTTTGTTAATCACATTCTAAAATTATGAATTATCTTGACCCAAATATTCACAGCTGAATTTGAAGATAATAAGAGTTTGCCGTTTTTGGACGTTGTTACTAAACGGTTAAATAACAAATGTGTTACAATTGTTTTCCGTAAGCCGCTTTCTGTATCTTTGTCACCCCGATTCCGATTTGTCATTCTTTTAGATAAAAAAATGATGACAGCATTATATCTTTTACCATGTACTAAACATTTGTTCAACTGATAAATCTTTAGACTCTGATCCATATATATATATATATCGAATCCATAACAAAAAGACTAATTAACTAAGTAAATTCATCTAACATGCTACAGTTCTCACCAATTTAAAAACCGCTACCAATTTGAATTTTTTTTTTTCGAAACCCGTTTGCCACCCACGCTTTCTCCCATTCTATACCCCTTCAGGAAATCATGTTCACCACTCTGCGTCGACCACCTGTTTTTTCGTTTTCAGTCTGATTTGTGTAAAATTCTGAATAAGGTAGGCCTCGTGTGATCCAACCGAAACATATAAAATTTTTACGAAATAAAAATGTAACAATCAATGTTACTTTTCTTCATGTACCTTTATGTATCATGAGCAAAGTTGTGATATTCTCTGAATATGCAATTTAAACTTCAGTAGGTATAATTTTATTATTTATTTATAGAATGAAATTAAGTTCATTGAATATTTATTTATCAAGGGTCACATTGAATTGACTAACTTTTTAATACTTTGATCTCGATGCTTAAGAACTTATTTATCAAAAGTTACACTCATAAATTTTCCTGATTATATTTTTGTAGAAATCCTTCAGTAGGGAATCATGAACATATTTAAGTATGGTTTTACATATAGTTTAAATAAAAGTTAGAAAGTAAATAATTGAAATGAAATAAATGCTATTTTTCAATATTTAAAATATTGAGATGAACAAAACAAATAATTTAACTCTTACTTAAGTTATTTAAAACAATAAATTTAACATTTCGTTTTAAATTTACCGTATACGATTTTTTAAGTTTTCAAGATTAATTTCAATTGTCTCGAGTTACTTCTTGAGTTGTAACACCCTAAATATTATATACAGAATAAGAATTATAGAAACACAACTATAGAATTCACAGCGGCAAATAAACTTCTGCACTCCGTCTATACACTTCAAACTATACATACAAACCTTTTACACAATAACACAAATACCAAGAAAGCTTTTTCTCAGATTTCTCGCGCAAACAGTTATAGGAATCTCTATAAGATATCCCCTTTCTACACTTTCAACTTTTTTTAGATCATTCCCACGACAACTATTGTCGAATAAAACCGCAGAACATAATGTCGGAAAATAGAAAACGGACCGAAGTAAAAAAAACACGCAAATTGCAAAGGCAGACGCACACTCTTTGAGAAGATATAAAACGGAACTCATTCCTCATATATCGGAACTCATTCCGAAATATAACACTCTAAGATGTCATGTTGGTATAAGACACGTTATCAACTGCTGGGTTTCTCTTTTGGAGCATAGCATCGCATACCGGTACTCGGAATACAACTTTACTGTATCTGTTTTGAAAAGTTGTATTTGATATCTTATACGATGATTATTATAATTTATTGGTACTATTTGAGAGCTACAGGCATTGCATGTATTTTAAACCGACTTTTGTTACGGAATTTTCAAAATAAAAAGAATTCCTTGTTGCCGCATTGTAAGTATTAATCTTTGAAGTATAACAATTTTTTAATTTCACAATTTACAAAAAGTTTAAATAAAAAATTCCTTGTTAAATTTTGCAGCTGTTAAAACTACTAAAAACACGTTTTACATCACTTACATTTGATAAATCCTGGTATAGAAAATATGTTAAGAAGTCGTTGTGATTCACCGTGAAAAGATATTTTTTTAAACTTCCGTACGTCTGGCCTCTTTTCACGGCATATATCTTTCTGGAAGGATATTTTTTTAATGCAATCATGATTAAAAACTACATAGAAAGCTAATGCTACAAGCTAATTTATAATATTTTATGAAGCTGTCATCAAAATTATTTTTTAAAGTTTTTTTTTATAGCTTTCATAATTCAAAATGAAGTTCATCGATTAACGCTCGAGTTTTTTAAGAGTTTAAATTTTATTTTATGAGCTGGGACCTAAAAAAGTTAAAATCTTGGGAATCCACGTGTTGCTAAAAAAACAAACATAAGTTTTTAAATCAATTTTCTATTTCCAAAGGCCATCATCACATTTAACGTTTCCAGCATTTTAATTAAAAAACCAGATACAGCTTTGTCCAATATCCGCCAGAAACTTGTCTCTCTTTCTTTCATATGCTTGAGTTCTCTATCTTGTTATTTTCTCACTGTTATTATCATAGTTGTTTCTTTCCACTCAGTTTGGAAGTACTCAAAACTTGGTAAAGTAGAAACAAAAGTTTTATTTGTTTTGTGAATTTGTTGTTCTACAATGAAAAATATTGTTTTCCATAGATATTTTTTTAAAGTTTCTTTTGCATAAATGCATTTAGCACATCACTGTAAAATGCGTATTTATGTATTTAATGTTTGTAATAACGATATATTATATCGCACCATACACTTTACAAGTGACGTTACTAACAAATTTGAATTTTAGGTCACCATTATTATAAACTATGCAAAATTTAGAGAGATAACTGGTAATTTTTTTTTCATTTTTTGGAGTAATAGGTACAACATTGAGTTCTAATCATTCGATTTTCTTTAAAAGAAATTGAGAAGATGAAAAACTTTAAACGATTTTCCTGAAAATATGTAGTTTTCGGACACCTCCTTTAAGCGTGCAATTCTTTAGTGTTGCTAGTGTGCAAATTAACTAGTACGGATTTATAATACTTTGATAAATTATTTAAAGAAATGTGACAAATGCAACAGTATGTAAAATGTTTTAAAATTGTTACTTCAGCTGTTAAAATAATTGCAAGATACCAAAGGTATTTTTGATGCATTTATAATGTAGATGAGAGGGAAAATGAAATAAAATTATAGGTAAAAGGTGAGTGAATAAGTTATTATTATGAAATGGTTTTAGGCATAACAGTTGATAGTGTATTTCACTAATTAAATACTTTTCATTTTTTATCATTTTCAAATAAACGATTAAATTCTTAATACACAAGAAGCAAATGAATAAGCAATTCTTTTTACAAGAAGAAACTAATTTTTTTTCAAATAACCTTTGTCTTGGGAACAACGATGAACAATGTGAATTCTTTTTGAAATACTAAAAGAATTTCAGTATAATTTTTAATTAAATTAAAATCAGTATCACATAGATACAAATTTTTAAGATTCTTATGCTAAAAAAATGTCATTACAACCCTGTTATTTTTTGTGTGTATAAAAACGAAATTCCCCATTATTATATATTAACATTTATTTTCGGCAATTCTTTTATTGATACTGAAATTAAATTTCCAAAATACTTATTTTATTGAATGCGGGAACAATTTCTGAAATTATATTAAAGGACATAGGCAGTAAACTTCCTGGTAGCAAAATTAAAATCGTTTGGCTAAAAAAAGTGAGTTACATTTTCTATTCTGACAAAAAAAGTGTGTCGATACATATTTGCTATCATTAAAAAAAATATCTATATTTTCTTGTTTTAATTAAATACCCTCATTTATAAACCATTTTAGAATTAAATCGATAACATATATCTATGATAAAGGAATTAAAAATAGAAAGTAGATTAATTTTTTTAAACCTCATTGAATATTTTATCTTTAATTATTTTTTCCTATCAAAGCCGATGCTGGATCACTGTCGTTTTTAGAAAACGCGATTTTTTTAAAAATTATTAGAAGCATCTGCTTATTATTTTGTCCCACTATAAGAAATGCTGATTTCAATGTCCTTGACAGTTGTCTATTTTTTATTAAAAAAGTTTTGTTTAATTAATTAAAATTGTTTTATATTGACATACTATTTTTGTTAATTTTTATTTTAGAATTGATTATTGACATTTTTTGTCCATTACTGAGAAACTAGCTGAATTGATTGCATTGTCTGTTGTTAAGTGTAAAGGTCTTAATTAACATTTGAATAATTAAACTGTCATATTATGTATAAAAACCAAACATTATCTGGTAAAAGTTTAAATGTTTATGAAAACCTATGTAAAACGAATAAATTTGTATGATTAAAAATAAAAGTGTGGAATTTTTAAATAATTTTTTCCCCCGGAAATTTGTATTGATCTAGGAACAAATTATGTGCATTTAAAATTAAATGTACTTTTCTTACTTTTGTGATATTTTCTAGCTTAAAAAATAGTAATTACGTGATAAAGTAGAATTCAAAAATGATGATTTTAACTTAAAAAATGTACTGCTTACTTGTATGAAACTCAAAGAAAAAAAATAGGGGAGACCGGGGCTAGTTTTAAACGTTTTCTTCTTTTCGATTGTATATTTTTTTACTTTTATTTATTGTGAATAAAAAAAGACATGATTGTCTTCCTCACATTCTTATCTACTACCTAGCATTATTACTTTCCTAAAAAGTAAATTTAAATTTTGACAGCGAGTGGTTAAATGCAAGCACGTTGAGTTTGAAAATGTGCCCCGTATACGGGGTACATTTTCCCAGACTGCCAAAAACAGATGGGGCAAATTTTCCAACTATTCTAAAAAGATTTAACACACTTAAAAAACATTTTGTTGGTTTTTGTGTGCATTTTATTGGAAACTAAAATAGCCTAAAAGATTATACCCAGAATATAGGTAAAATGGTTTAAAAAAAAGCCAGTTTACAATACAAAATTGTTATATAAAGGTCATTATCACCTTGATCACTTTGAAATTGTGTAATTTCCCCTTTTGTGTAGCTATAGTTTGGTGCTCTTTTCTGGGGGTAGTCTAAAGTATTGCTAAAGATTGCAAAATAAATCCTCTGTGGACTAAAATAAAATTAGAATAAAAAAAAAACATCTTGTACTCTTCTTTTTGTTCTCTACTCTTTAAACTGTACTATCAGTTTTTCCCAAGTTACTTTGTTTTTTAAATCCTATATTACTTATGAAAACTGGCGAGGACAAAAATGGTTCGTTTTTTCGCGATTGATCCAAGATATACCTGACACAGAGTATCGTTTGGTTTAAGTGATTGCTACTAATAATTTTACATTTATTTTCCATCATACATTTACGTGATATAAGCTACATGGTCAGATAAATATGTTGTGTTATCCGTCTTTTAATGAGCCCAAAATGGTAAATATCTACCAATATAATCAATTTATAATTAAATCTTTTCATAGAAATAAAAAAATCTGAAACTGTATAATTGCAATGTCTTATAAATGTGCCAAGATTGTGAAAGAGTGCCTACAATGGTTTTAAAGCGAAATCTTTTTTAAAAATGAAGTTTTTGCACCAAGAAAAATTGAATATAACAGTTTTCATGTTTATTCTATCAATTTTCTTACTTATATATGATATAAATTCTAAAAAAAATATTAATAAAGTTAAAAAGTGTTCTGCCTCTCCTTAAATCCCATTAATATATCTACTAAAAATGGATATTTGGAAAAAATTAGTTTATATAAATCTAACCAAAGTTGTTTTAAATTCAAAATAGTTCCAACTTACCTACAATCCATTTCAAAAGTGATTTGAAATATGAAATATTATTACTGTACAAGTAAACACACATGCAATAGCTAAATATTTTAATAGAAATTGTCAGTGACAATAATTTTTGCTTTTACTTTGAAAATTTTGTAATGAGTTGTTTTGAAAGTATGAAACTAATAATCGAACAGTATTTAAAACAAGAAGTTCTTAAAGAACTAAAATAGCCTACTTTCCTGTTACTTAATTACTTACTGAAATTCTAATAGGAAAACAACTAGGATCCTAACAGTAATACCATTAACAATAGTTTCTTCACAAGATTTATACACATTCGAAAAATAAAAATAGCTAAAGACAGCATTCAGCTATAATTTCAACTTCTAAGAGCCAAAATCAACTATTTTTCTTAATATTCTTTTGCAAATTAACTTAATATTATTAATCGTCTGCATGATTTATTTGTAGTACGAAGAATAATTAAATATTTAATAATAACAAAAGTAATGAAACTACTCCAAACTGCATTAAAAAATAAGAAATGTAAATTAAAACTAAGCATAATTGTATGCAAAAAATATGCCTGGCCGCTTTCTTGGTAAACAATTAATGAACAATCAAAGAATCACATTGTGCTACATTTTATGACGTCATTCCAAACTGATTCATGAAAAAATATTTTGCTTCAAATAATTTTAAATAAATAAAGTTTCTCATGTTATTGTTGATTTGGCAGCAGTGATTTAAATGACTCAAAATTGAATTTCAATGCTATTTCAATGGGAAATCGGACGACAGATAGTTATTTTTTTTGTCCGTCCGGACGTACAGACAGGAGGGCAAAAAGTATGAAAGTTGGGTCTCTGTGGTCATAGCTTTCTAACAAAAAAAGAATTTTCAAGATACGATCGATAGAACCGATTTTGTAAGGGAGTACGGACAGATACAGACAGACGGAGATCGACCGCATGTCAATAAATACTTTAATACAGTTTCTCAAATCATTGTTGATTTGGCAACAGTGATTTAAAATTGAATGACTCAAAATTGAATTTCAATGCTATTTTAATGGGAAATCGGCCGACAGATAGTAATTTTTTGTCCGTCCGGAAGTACAGACAGGAGGACAAAAAGTATGAAAGTTCTCTGAGGTCATAGCTTTCTAACAAAAAAATAATTTTTAAGATACGATCGATAGAACCGATATTGGAAGGGGGGTACAGACAGACAGACAGACGGACATCGACCGTATGTCAATACCTATTTTTCATTTTTTTTAATTCTTTCAATTTAAAAAAAGAAAAGTAGGCTTAAAAATAAATCATAGCGATTAAAAAGGGTAGCATAGAAAATAACCAATATTTTGTTAGAAACTCTCCTATTAATGTGTCTTTGTACAAAAAATATTCTAGACTATGAAAAAGGGCATAATATTAAAATTCAACTGTAGTTGAAAAGATATTATGTATTGCTGAAGAAGGAATGTCTCACCTTTATTCCCTCTATCACTGGGGCACATAAAAATACTTTTGCTTTTAACCGAATGCAGCAGCAAAATTGCCATAATTTATGTTGGTTCTGAAAGTAACTTATACATTTGGCAATTTAATATGCGACATTAAAGATCTCTTTCAACGAGAAAACTGCATGGCGTAATGTGCGAAACATCTGGACCAGGAAAAGATATAAAATTGCCGAGTTAGCAATAAACATTAAAAAAATGACACAAGCTTTCAATATCTCCATTTTAGTGTTTAATTTATATATGTGGCATCACTGGAACAATCGATTTAATTGGTAGTTTTGTGTGGAATTGTACAGCTTAATTCATGCACTTCATATTTCTGGTTCTGGGATTCTTTTGTCAGAATGGCTAAACTCAATTGCATTAATATGGTTAGTTTTTACTTCAAAAATGTCTAGTTTATTTTTTATTATCTAGTTTATTCATTCAGTTCTTTTTCTGGTTCTGGGATTCTTTTGCCTGAATGGCGAAACTCAATCGCATTAATATGGTTAGTTTTTTCTTCAAAAATATCTAGTTTACTTTTTTCTTTATATAAACACATATTTAAATAGCCTACTCATCTTTATCAGAACGTGTATGTTAATTACCACTTACTACCCAAACAACAATTGTTGTATATCTTTATGAATTCAATGAAACCAAGTATATTGTACCAAAACTTTACTTTAACAAATTTCAATAATTGTCACGATAATCTGAATCACTTTCAATTCCAGATTGTGTTAGGTATCCTTTGTGAAAATATAAATTGGTGCTCTTTTCTAAAGGTTGTCTAAAGTATTGCTAAAGTTTGCAAAAAAAATGAGTTATTACATGCACTAAAGTTTGGTGAAATTGCTTACATTTTTTAGCCAGCCAAATGGCTCAAAAATTTGGAGGCAGCAGCATGACACATTATTATTTTTTAGTGCAATTATTCACGATCTAAAGGAGATATTTAAGTTATGGGATGCTTTTTTGCTACTCCATCCAATCGTGATAGTTACTAGAGTGCAAACAGTTTTCTTTTTATTACAATATAGACATTTTTTTCCCTCCAGAATATAAAAAAAAACACACGTTTAACTTAACGTTTTTCTACAAGGGCATTGTTGGAAAACCTGCCTCGTTGTAATATTTTGATTTTAATAGTAATTTGACGAGTATATGTTTAAAGTATTTTGAAAACTAATACAAAGTAACGTAGACAGAGGAACTACCTTTTAATATACGCAATGATAAAACTATAAGTTTAATAAAAGTACGTTTAATTTAGGTTTGAATGTAGTATCGAAAAATCATAAAAACGGCTGTGATGACGATATTACAACACCAAACTGAACAAAGATTCAAAGGGTGACTAAGACGTGTTGCTTCATAAACAAAGCTGCCAGATGGCACCCCCTAAAGCCTCATTTCCAATATTAGGCCTGATGAAAAACTTACTTTATTAGAAAATTAGCCCCGGTCTTTCCTACCATTATGCTCCCCAAATCAATCATAAAACATTTTTAGAATCAATGCGACAGTTAGTTGCAACTACCCTACTAAAGGTTAAACAGCATTACAGTTTATTTTTGAAACTTATTTACCTAAAAAATATCATGAAAATATGTATTGAAAAAATGCTTTTAAGTTTAGAGTATACAATTGTTGGCTGCTTTGTGAAATGTATAGGATGCAAAGAATTTTTTTGATACAGTCGAACCACGTTAACGCGAACTCGCTTAACGCGAAATTTCGCTTAAGATAAACTGAAAGCATTTCCCCGGCCCATAAAGCCTTGAGTAAATGCTAAAAACTCTTAACGCGAAATCACTTTAGGCGAAATTCCGCTTAACCCGAACAAAGAAATTCAGTATTTGACTTTTTTCCCTTAGTAATTCAAAGTTTCGAGTAACAAATAAAAGAAAACATAAAAAATGGCAACGAACATTCTAAAAATAAATTGTCTTCTTTTTCCGAGAAAATCACGAGATCTTTCATGATTCGTCAATTTTAATCGGCACGTGTCGGATAAACCATTACGTCATAAAAAGCGTAGGTGTTTATCTACAGAGGTTTAAGGTTAAAGAAGTTATGAAATTATAATTGGTTCGGATTTAAACTTATTGATTTTCATTCAAAAAATAAATCAAAAGCAGAAGTCTATTTCTTTAGAAACAAAACAATTTTTTTAATGATATTGACGACAAATGTTTTTAAAAAAAAAGCGGAAATTGCGTTTAAATATGGTGTAGTTATATATCACTCTTTCAACGATTTAAAAAAATGCATTCGTAATTGCTGTCCCTCAAAAAAAAAATCCTAATTTTTCTATAGTATGTACTACTCCAAAAGAACATTATTAATTAAGTTACTAATTGTACATATATATTATTATTCAAATACATTATAAAATTAGAATAATTTTTAAAAGTAATCTTTTAAAAAATTATTAACTGGTTCAATCCAAAAAAATTCTTGACGGTTAACATGAAATTCGGTTAACACTAAATGTTTGGGTGCTCCCTTCGAGTTCGCGTTAACGGGGTTCGCTGTAATACAAAAAATATTTCTTTAGGGTTTGCCTTTGACTGTTTGTAGGTCATAAAATTTTGCATTTGCATATATACAGAGTTTCACAAAAAAAAAAAAACCGGTACTCAAACTTTGGGAAGTCACTATTTTTTCTTAGCTAAAATTGAGCATGAAAAACACAAAGCAATTATAAAAATAAGGAATAAATTTAAGAAAGGCAATAAAACTAAAGAATTCCGAATAGAACAGTCATGTCTATTTTTCACAATTAGCGGATACCTTTGGGACACCCTGTATAATTTTCATACTATACGGAAAATGTAGCATTTAAGATAATATAGTTTGGAGAGTTTTAAAGTAACTAAATTGTCAATTTCTCTTCTTAGGGTGAATAGTAGAATGGTTAGAAAACGTTCTAAATTCTGTAGGCAAATCCCTTTCTAGAGTTAGTGTTTTAAGATTTTTCAAATAGTAGAAATGTGTTTAAGTAGTAGATATGGGTTTAATTAGGTCCCGTGTAGGATAATAAAATCAAATTGCTTTCATAAACATATTTTACTTATTTAAATATATTTAAAAAATATGAAATGCAATTAAAATCTTCAATTTTGTTAAACCTATTTAAAAACAAAGAAGAACGCAATATGTACAAAGATAGATCAAAGAAACCCGTGTTGCAGATAGATATCCAAAATCAATTTATTTAGGATTCTCAAATCACAGCGAATGATATGAATATATATTTATTTCTTGTCGGGCAAGAAGGATCTACAGTCAGAAGTGTATATATTCCCCAAATGTATTCAGTTCTAACGAATATGTGTGCGAGTGTTTTCTATCGCACTCTCTGCTCATATGCTTCCTTTAAAAATTCTTTTCAGAAGATCTGGACGGATTTATAGTACAACAGAAAACTTTACGAGGATAGCAAAGGTTGGAGTCCCTTATTTTGATATAAAAAATCCAGAAAAGGGGAAAAAGCATTAAAAATTGATTTATCTTGAGTAACAGCAAACATGCGGTTGCGAGTTTCGTTGTTTAGTTGTGAAATGAAATTCTTCCTCTGAAAATGAAGTTATGGTGTCCGGGTATTTTAATTTTTGAATATTACGAGACCTTTTTAAACGACAATGCTATTTTAGTTTTGTTGATGACAAAGTTTAAAAAAATGTTGAAGTTTTGAAACAAAGTTACTACTTATGTTCGTTATTTCCTTTTGGAAAACTTCAATTAAACTTTTCAATTCGATATTGATCAACAAGACGCAAATTAGCTTTTTTTATGAAACCAACTTTCGGTATTTTTCTTAAAAATGTACAATTATCAGCAATAATCTTACTTAATATTTAACCGAAAAAACTGTATTGCTATAAGTTAATACTACCGCGAAAGAAAAGTCTTCTAGGTATGGATTCATTCCGACGATTCAGTTTTGCAATCAACGTAAATCAAACAGAACGTTCTCTTGGGATGTAACTTCAGATAGGGTCCTCCGAAGCGAAAGTTATCCAATCCAGGAGTAACAATGTAAAAGCCTACTTTTTTCTCTTTCCTATTTTGGTGGTATGTGTTAGGTAATGCGTAAATTATGGATGAAAATTTACTGCTGCTTGCAGCAGCAGTTGGGTATGTATTAGTTCAATTAATTATCCGGCTTCAATAATGTTTTATGTGCGCGTTAAAAGTTTTATATGTAAAAGTTGTTGGAAAAATAAATTAGAATTTTGCTAAAGATAAGTTTTAACAATAATGGTTCCACAAAACTAATGTAGAAAGCAAAATATATTTATTTACTGTTAGTTTTTCTACAATTTGTTTGAATTTATACATTGAAATAAAAAATGTCTCGTCAAGATGGATGTCTAGAAAATGGCAAACGTTTTCAAGAATATCACTTAATAGTTTCCTCATCTTGTTAAAAAATTAAAAATATATGTTGTATAAGATTTATTTCATATTTAATTATGGATTTCGGTGTATAATTACAAAATAATTTGTATTTAAACTAAAAAATAACGTTTTTTGTGAAAAAATTATAACTTAAAACAATTTTAAGACAATTCTAAGCATAACTAATTAAATAATATCATTTAAAATACAATGTTAAGCTTCAGTTAATATTATAATTTTTTAATGTAAACTGATAACACATCTGCGTTACCGTAAAACGGGGTAAAGCGGAACTCTTTTCAACGTTAACAAAGTAACTAATAAATAACTTTTATGTTTGATATTTTGACTACAAAAGTTGGTATAGTTTACTCTTGTTATTTAAACAAAAAACATAATATTCTGAAAAGGTTTTATGTTTTTTATTATTTTTTCTTGTGGTGTTCCTATTAACTCCGCAGAAATTGGTGAATAGGGGAGCATTTTAAAAACATTGTTCAAACAGAAACACGGTAACACATACAGTTAGTATGACATGTACACGGTATTATGGATTCATGTATAAGAGCCAGTAGATTTTTCCACATTACCCTCATATGCATGCTTCCAAGTTATCCTCAGTGCTACCCAAACTGGACTTGACGAGGTACATTAAGAAAAAATAACCTATGATTCATTGAAATCCAACAATTTCTATTCTAATACTCCTTGTTTTAATCCTGTAAAACAAATTTCCTTGCCACTATGGATAAATTAGACAAAATGTACCCTAATATTACCTAGAAAAACTTTAATGAAAATATTGAAACCCAAAACGGAACACAACTTTTAACTACTACTCTTGACTAATTCCTAACTTTATAACGTGACAAATAGAAACGAGAGTAATTTGTTACGGCAATCAGTACTAGGGTAACGCTCCCTGCGGTCGAAATATCTATGGTTTCCACATTTCTTTGATGTTTTCATGTTTGCACCTCATTCTCTTTGTGTTTAGCAATAACTCATAAATCTTTAACTTATGATGTCACAAGAAATTCTTCATTATTCACGACCATGTTTAAAAATAATTAAATTATAATACGAAATGTTGTTATATAGGCTTATACTTAATAAAAACTTTCCAAGGTGTTAGGTTTACTTTACGAAAATGTCCTGCATACAAAGTTTCGCTGATGATGATAACAGGTTGTCATTCAGTATATCCACTTGAATAAATTTTTCATAAGCCAGTAGTGTTGCCGACATGACAAAATATAAATTCTTAACTTCAATATTTAACTTCTTAAAAAATCCATCGGAAACTATAAATAACATGATGTATGTCTTGTTAAAGAAGACTTTTGTATGATCGGGAAGTTTCGTTTAGATTCATCCCGTTTTACGGCATGTTTTGAAATATGAAAGTTAAAAAATTAAAAGCAAAAAACAATAAACAGTTTCAATACACATAAAGTAGATATTTCTATTCTTTGTAAATGCAATTAAATTTTTTAAAACTTTATATGCATTAAAAATAAGCAAACTTGAAAAATAAATAATTTTATATATTTAATATCATATCCACATTTGCGTGTTTCAACAAATGGGAATGTTCGAACATTAATATGATTAACAAACCGATCCAATTTCTGGAAAATCTTTCCCAGCCTAATCTTTTTCATCATTTTATTTTTACACGCTGCTTAAGAGTTTTAAACCATCGATTAGTGAAATAAATGAACGGCCATTCTCCTTACGCATATTTTTTTACTCACCACTGTTGCCACTAAAAAAAAAACATCATGAGAAAATCATGAATGATCGTAAGGGAATTCCTTATTTACTTCCTTATTAGATTCCTTCATTGGAGATTGCCATCTCTGATACGATTGCAACGCAGTTTTAGTTTTGGCCTATTGGGAAGGTTAGGGTTTTCGATATATTTTAAAATGCTTTAGCATTTTCTTGTGTATAAAAAGGCAAATTCAATGCTCTGGTTTATAGTCGGGAGAGAATCAGTTTTCAAACTTGTTGGTTTTGAAGAAATAGTTATATTTAACCGAGTTAAAACTAAAGAGATTCATATTGACTGAATAAAATATTTTCGATAACTGATAATTTATTTGGAACTTAATTGAATTTCAAGTTATCTAAGAAAATTTAGTTATTATATAAAATACCTAAAAATGCTCAATTAAAAAAATACAAAATGTTCCGCATTAAAAAGTTATTTGTTTCAACAAATTCTTGGGATTTAATCGAGTTACTACTTTTAAAAAAAATGACGAACGCATCAAACTAAAACATACTAATTACTTTACTTGTGATGATCCTGATCAGATTTATGTAAATGGTGCATTAAGGTTTATATATTGACTCACTTTTTGGTTGTGATAGGTTTGGAAAGGTTTCATCGTGGAAACTCCTCCTCTTGTGTGGGTCTTTCTTCTTAAAATGCGAAGTTTCTGGCTCAGTTCTGTGACCTAAGAGAAAACAAAATTTTAAATGTCTAATGATGTTCATAAATTGTAAAGAAAATAAAGAAATGTAAGTACGATCTCATTGAGTTTGATTTAGTCTTAATTTCTAAATTTGTCTACATAGTCTCATCTAGATTTGTTAGAATTGTATTCTAAGCTTTATATTAAGATCTTAATTTGAATAAGAGCAAGACCAGTATTTGTTTGATTACTTTTTTTTATGCCAGTAATAGACGAAGGAAGTTTATGCTATCTGTGCATAAATGACCAACCTATTTTAATAGTCTAGAGATTTATCGAATGTGTTCTATATTTTATATTGCAAATATTTTTTACCACACTCACATCATCACTAAGAAAATACGAGATAGCTCAGAAATGAATTTTTGGAATATTTCTTTCAGATAAGCTGCCTTCCATTTTTTAATTGTCTCATAATTCCATATATGGTAATAGTCCTAACAATAAAATTAAGATAATAATTACTTATCTATAATTCTCATTTTTTTATTCTTATCTTTGTTAAATGCAACATAAAAAAATATTAAAAAGTAAAAAGCTATTTAAGATTGAAATTACAAAAAAATATGTATCTTACTATGAAAATGTGAGTGAAAATGTCTCAGCTTGTGTCGGCCATGTAGATTCCATTCTGAAATTAAAAAAAATACATACTTATATATTTGTACAGTTAAAAAGTAACAAATCACAAATTATTAAATAACTTTAACACTGTCTTTCTTTGTATTTTTCTTTGCACACCTTTTCTCACGCGTTTTAACAAATTAAAAGAAATAATATATCATATACAATTTTGCAAAAAACGTATGCAATATAAATATTAACGTGAAATATTTTTATAATGCACAATGAATTTAAACAATCTTCAATACATTAAAGGAATACTATATTCAGCTTTAAAATGAATGTTCTGAGAGAAATTTTAATTAAAGCAGTGATGTAAACTATTATTTGCTGTTTCAATTATTGAAAGCAGTAAAGTATTTTTAATTACAGTAGACAAGTAGTAATATTTTTATTACTACTTGTCTTATTACTTGTCTTTACTTACTACTATTTATTATTAAAAGGTTTATAAATTCAACTTTTAATAACAATCTTTAAAACATCTTTTGATAACATTAACCAAACTTTATGCTCTTTTCCCTGATATTCAGTTTAAAATATGCTTCTTCTGTGAATGCTTTCCATATTTTAAATATTTATGTCCTTTTTAAATGCATTACTATGCAAATTCATTATTATCTTTCTGGTCACAGTTGTATTCAATATCATCTTCTTATTTAATCTATTAAGTGACAGTTTTCCCTGATATGAATCAATAAAAATTTCCATGCATGCTATTATTTATCTGTCATTATTCGTATTTGCACTGCCAAGAAAGTAAAAAGCTACAACGTTTTCAGTTCCCGGCATCGAAAGAAAATCAGTGAAAATACAAACCGAGTGGATTGCAAAAAATAACAAATAATCAGGTTGTGAACACGGACAATAGCAGCCGCTTTGTTAGTGAGATTTTGTGTGGTGTAAACGGGAAAAAAGGAAATCGATAAAACCGCGAAGGAAAAATAACAGGGTGTAATTTTTCTGGGCAAATTTAGTCCGTTTTTTTGGTAGGAGTGGTGTATGATTCAGAATAGCAGTTTGTGGAAAAGGCTGCAGCTATTGTTTGTTGTTATATTTTGTTAGGCTGATTATTTTTCCGTTGGTCTTTGTTTCTTGTATACTTTTTTTTCATTAAAATTGTCTTTGTTTTCTTGATGTCAATATATATTTCACAAAGATTTTGGCTGATTTTTTCTAGTCTTTCATCTAGATTAAACACAGATGATGATTTACACGTAACTAGTGACTAAAATTACAAGCTTTCACCAATTAACCAATTTTAAAGGGACAGAACCCGCACGATCTATCTTTTATTATTAAAACCATAGACATTCTTCTTGCATGCAAACTGCACACAACTACCCTTCACCAATCACATCTGCGATTATCTAGAAAATAATTTTACTATGACATTCGACAAGTAAGAACTCGTGTATCAAATGTGAAGTCCGTAGCTGTTTTGGTTGGAGGTGCAGAGTGGTTGCAGATAGACAGATGGAATAATGTCCAAAAACCGCTTTTTCATAATCAACACCCTCCAAAACGTGTAGAAAACACAAAACCTATATTTCGGATGTTCGACCCCATCGCAATACTTTCATTACCTTATAAATCATATTAGATAATTGAAATGCATTTGAAGTTTTTATAGAATTGTTATACAATTATTGTCATCTTGTGCATAAAATACGTTGAAGGTGAAAAAAAACCCCTTGAAAAATAGATAATTGTCTTCGAAATATTGTAAAATTAGTCTGAAATGTACTCTTGGATTCTAATATCAAATCAATGTGATTACTACCACAATTACATCATCTAAACTTTGGGGGGGGGGGGGGATACATGTAACCACCTGAATTTTGATCGTTTTTCAGAGGCGTTATTAAAAGGGAAGAAATACATGAATCGTTAAAAAATTTAGTATGTTTATATATTATACATTAAAATACAAAAATTAGCTGTTTTTGTTTTAGTTTTTTCAAAATGGCCGCCGTAGTAACTAATCTCCTGAGACCATCGCGGATAAAAGTATCAATCGGCGGTAATTCTAGCTTCTCCAAAATTGATCTGATATCAAAATTTTTTATTTGAAAATGTTCATAAAACTTACATCTTCTAGTCAAACCAATAAAAACAATAAATAAAGTTGAAAATTGTAAATCGGCAAGCCTCAGAATAAAAAAGTTCGATTTTTTACCCTTTTTTCAAAGGTTTTTGGGTAAAAAAACTGTAATTTTTTAAATTTTTTTTTGGCATTTTTGAGGTTTAACTAGAAGATAATACTATAGAGAAGACGTATGCCAAATGTTATAAGGATCTATTGAGAACTTTTTGAGTTATCTTGCCGGCCAATTAAAAAAAAGTAGTTTTGAGATAACGTGCTTAAAGTTTTGACAAAGCCCTCACGCACCGAGTTGAGGTGAAGCATTTAAATGAGTTTTAATCAATAAATATTGCAAATTTCTTTCTAAAAATTTGCAGGCATATTTTTGAGATGTTATTTTAACTGTTTACGAAATAAAAAATATCGATCTTTACATGTATCGCCCCACCCTCTTAAGGAAAGTATACCACTTCAATTTTATCATTAGTTATTTGAAATTAAATAAAATATATCATGTAAAACTTTTAATCACCGAGTTTTATAGAGATTAAAAAATAAGCAAATAAAATTATATTTAAAAAGATGATCGCAAATACTTTCAATTTGAGTTGTACAGTTTCAGCCATAAGTAATATTCGAATTTTACTTTTGTTATTTGTATATATGTGTCTTACAATATGCGAGGCAAAAATGAAATTTCGATTATATTTTTTTTATAAAAGAAATGTCACTTTTATCACAATTTATCAAAGTATTTATGATTTTTATTTGACTTAAGAGTGAAGTTCTTTATAAAATACGTCAATCCATTTTGAAATTATTTTATGCATTACATCTCTTTGAAAACAAAACATTCACATTTACTCGATTTGAAAAAAAAAACACAACACATACCTAGAAATGATAATATCCTGCCTACATACACTTATATCTCAATTTATTTGATCGCTTTTTATTCAAGATCAGAAAATTTTATTTGACAAAAAAAGCAGCCTTCCGTACCATGTTTTCTAGCTACGGAAAAAAAATACACGATACATTTACGTGAATATTTTTGACGAAGAACGCGACTACTTTATAACGAAGCTGAAAGAAACATGTAAACTACGTACATATAAAAGATAAAAATAAGGCAAGGTTTACATATTTGCATGAAGAATAATACGCTTCCAGAAGGCCTCCTCTTCGTTCCATATTTGCTAACTTATGAATTTTTCATGCATCGAGACAAATAAAAAAAGGCTATCTCAGTGTGAATCCATTCTTCTATAGCTTCCTTTTCCAGGTATATCTTCTTGCCTCCATCAACACTTTTTTGTAAGTTTTATTTCGCAAATATTTTTTTATGTCTTCTTCTGCCTTCTATTTTTATCGCATATTATGCATTGGTATACCCATATTTTTCGAATCAAACCCGAAGATTTACCAACCGAATGCGGATTATTTTTATATCTCCTAACCCGAACGCACAAATCCTTAATACCCCATCACTGGCTTTTGTTTTATTGCCGGAGCATAAGGTGCGAAATTCTGACCACATTTATCATACGCCAAGGAACTTTTCTGGATCTAGGCCATATGTGCCATTAGAAGTGAGTCAGAACTGGCAGAAATGGTCATCCTAACTCCGAAATCTATAAGGCGATTCAAAGTAGAGTGCTTAGATGCAGAAACCTGTAACAATTCCCATTTGTACCGTACAAAGCTATATATAACTTGAACATAACGTTTCAGACTATGTAGAGAAGTAGAGTAAAATCGTTTATTCTGAAACATACCCGTGCATTTTTTTATGGTTAGGTAATATTTTCTTTAAAAAAATAACACAATGTTGGTAATGTTATGATATTGGTGTCTGTTACAAAATAAACGGTTTTATTCTTCTTCTCTACATAGTCTGAAACGTTATTTGTCCGTTATATAGCTTTGTAAGGTACAAATAGGAATTGTTACAAGTTTCTACAGCTAAACAGCTTCTGTAACAATTCCTATTTTTCCATACAAAGCTATATAATGTGAAAATAACGTTTCAGACTATGTAGCGAAGTAGAGTAAAATCGTTTATTCTGAAACATACCCGTGCATTTTTTTATGGTTAGGTAATATTTTCTTAAAAAAAATAACACAATGTTGGTAATGTTATGATATTGGTGTCTGTTACAAAATAAACGGTTTTATTCTTCTTCTCAACATAGTCTGAAACGTTATTTGTCCGTTATATAGCTTTGTAAGGTACAAATAGGAATTGTTACAAGTTTCTACAGCTAAACAGCTTCTGTAACAATTCCTATTTTTCCATACAAAGCTATAGAACGTGAAAATAACGTTTCAGACTATGTAGATAAGTAGAATTAAACTGTTTAATTTGTAACATACCAATGCACTTTTTTATGGTTAGGTCATATTTTCTTGTTCAAATTCAGTTAATGTATTGGTTTTGAGTCGTGTATAGTATAAAGCAAAAGCTAGTGATGGGGTATTAAGGATTTGTGCAATCTGGTTCGGAGGTATAAAAATAGCCCGTATCTGGTAGGTAAATATCAGGATTTGATTTTAAAAATATGGGTACAGTTACGCATAATATGTTTTATAGCTCCGCCCATGGTCGTGGCCTCTATGCAAGGAAACTATGAGTTTAACTATAAAAGTTGGGAGAAAACACAACCGAAAAACAGCCATAATTGATACGAAAGCATCAAAGTACACAAATTCATTCAAATAAAATCTGTATGTGCCTCATGCCTATCAATATCTATAAAGAAAAGTCCTGACTAACTTAACTAACTAATATCATAGAACACACAGCTTGAAGATATATAAATATATTTTGAAATCGAAACATCGGAAGACTATAGGGCTTCAAAACATCGAAAGATTATAGGGCTTCTTCTCGACAAATATTAATTTAAAGTTCTTAATTTAAGAAAAAAACTGTTTAATCTATTTTTATTTTGTTGTTCAAAAAATTGTTTACATCAACAAGTTTATTTTTAGAAATACTTATAAAATATTTTTTCTATTTAAATAATTACACGAGGCATGAAACCTTAGATGGTATCTTTATAATCAAGTATAAATACACCTTCTAAAATTTCCTTCAAGCACACATATAAGTTTTTGGCCAAAATATATTTTTATAGAATAAAGTAATTAAAAACATAAAAAAAAACAGAATTTGAGAAACCCTCTAAATAAATTAATAAGCAATCCTAAACTACGCATGTGGGGGGTATAATTCACTGTTCCTGTATGATTCTTGGTTGGGATGGGTCTATCGGCGAACTTGGTGATGATTTTCCCTCCGTCTCATGTTATTTTTTTCTCTGATCTGTTCCCTTTCAAGACATTTCCTATCCATACTTTAGGCGTGATCATTACGACGGGGAACAGAGTCCTTTATCTTTTGTCCCTGAGACATTGGCTTCGGCTTTATCTTACGTTTGGGGGCATTTCATGGAGACAGTTCCACTATCGACTGCGAAAATTAATGATTCGTAATATTTGACGTCGTTTGATTTGTAACAGGTACATGAAATGGGTGTTGTAACATGTGACATCTTGGACAAAAATTATAGATACCACTCCATTATTGTTTGTTTCATCTAACTACTATATTCCTGATTGCGTTGTAGAATTTATTTTAAACAGAAATTGAGTTAATAAATGTGTTCACTGCTTTTCTAAATCAAAAATGTAAACACTTAAAATTATGTAAGTAATAAAGTATATCGTAAATGTTTTGATGATAAGAATCTACAGTTAAACTCATAGTTTCCTTGCACAGAAGCCACGACCATGGGCGGAGCTATAAAACAAGTGGAGCAATCAGATGATGACACAAAAAATGGATGAAATTTTCTCTTCATCAAATTGCTCCGCGCGTTTTATAGCTCCGCCCATGGTCGTGGCCTCTATGCAAGGAAACTATGAGTTTAACTATAAAAGTTGGGAGAAAACACAACCGAAAAACAGCCATAATTGATACATAAGCATCAAAATACAAAAATTCATTCAAATAAAATCTGTATGTGCCTCATGCCTATCAATATCTATAAAGGAAAAGTCCTGACTAACTTAACGCATCAACGCCTAGCCAAAACTATTGGAGGTACAGATATCAAATTTCAAGAGCTTCTTCCCCGTGCCCCGTATACGGGGTACATTTTCCCAGACTGCCAAAAATGAATGGGGCAAATTTTCCAACTATTCTTGAAAAGATTTTGTACACTTAAAAAAACATTTTGTTGTTTTATGTGCATTCTATTGTAAACTAAAATAAACCAAAAGAGTATACTCAGAATATAGGTAAAAATTTTACCTATATTCTGAGTATACTTTTTTGGTTTATTTTACAATTTAATTGTAAAATAAGCCAGTTTACAATACAAAATTGTTATATAAAGGTCATTATCACCTGGGTCACTTTGAAATTCAGCAAATTGTGTAACTTCCTCTTTTGTGTAACTATAGTTTGATGCTCTTTTCTAAAGGTTTTCTAAAGAACTGTTAAAGATTACAAAAAAAAATCATATCGCATGCACCGTAGTTTGTTGAGATTGCTTCTCTTTTTTCTTAGCCAGCCAATTTACTCTAAAGTTTTGGCGCAACATGACAAATTAATAATTTACACTGCACTATCACTACATTCACGATCTATTGGGAATATTTAAGTTCTTGGATGCTTTTACACTACTAAATCCATTCTTGATAGTTATTAGAACAACGTATATCGCTTCAGAATAGTACGATTTCTGACATCTTTCTGTTTATTGCTATATGTAGACAATTTTTAATCGGAAAAAAACTTTTTACATTCAGAACTCAATGTATGGTTAGATTACTTGGTCATGCATTAAAAAATAACTAAATTTTTTTAATAATATAACGGCTGAAGCTTGTTTGTATACAAGGCATTTTTGGAATTTTTGCCCCGTGAAATTTTGGAAAATCTGCCCGTCGCTATATTTTGACTATAATAGTGCCTTGACGATTAGAGGCTTAAGTTATTTTGAAATCAAATACATATTTTAGTAGAGAGAGGAACCACCTTTTCTTATACGCAATGATAATACTGTAAGTTAAATGAAAGTACGTTTAATTTAGGTTTGAATGTAAGCAGAAAAAAATACTCTATGTTGAAAAAATCGTAAAAACAGGTCTAACGAAAATATTACAACACAAACTGAACAAAGGTTTTTGTGAGTGGCATATGAAGTGTTGCTTCATAAATCAAGCAGACATTTGGTGCCCCAGAATGGCTCATTTCCAATATAAAGCCTGGTGGAAAACTTACCCCATGGAATAACTAGCCCCGGTCTCCCCTATAAAATTTTCAAGCATAAAAGATGATTCATGTCGGTTTCTTTTTGTTTTTTGTCATGTATGGAATAAATTGATGTCTAAGCAAGTCGGAGAATTAATTGTGAGACATGATGTAGAGAATTCGAAGATTGTTTGCTATAATGCCCCATGACAGACATGTCCATAACTATTCTGTATCTGCTGAATACTTCTCCGAAATGTAAATTATTTCGACATATGACATTTCTTGAAAATAAGCAGCAGCAATTGAACTGCGTTTTAAATCCTTAATTGTATCCTAAGAAAGGTTATTATCTATTCATTAAACTAGCAGTTTTAACAAAGATATACGAGGAAACCCTCAAACCCCTCACAGGGCCTGGATCCAATCGGGAATCCAGTTTTTCTAATTAATGCTGATATACCAGCATAATATGATATTATAATATCCTGATTTTGTGGATAGGGGGATTAATATAAAATAAAAGCTTATATAAAATACAAATAGCCGTAATTAAGGGTACACCTGTACAATGCCGGGTATATAAGGCTAATAATTACGTGTATACTGTATATACCATTATTTATTGAATATTCATGTTGCTAATACATATGTCTGGACAATATTTATTAAAACAAGAAGTTCTGTAAGAACTAAAATAGCCTACTTTCCTATTGCTATAATAATCAAATAAATTGTTATAGTTCTTAATGATTTCCTTTCACTGTGTTAGAAGAATTATATGTAATCACTGAATTATATGTCAGCAAACAAAGAAACACAAGTTATATTATAATCATAAGGTATTTATAGAGTTTTTTAAAATTTATATTGTAGTTATAAAATATTAATATGGCGGACAGGCGGACAGACAGACAGACGGACAGACAGACAGACAGACAGACGGACAGACGGAAAGACAGACCGACATACGAACAGACAGACAGATGGACATCAACCGCATTTCAATACCTACAGTGATTTAAATGACTCAAAATTGAATATCAATGCTAATTCAATGGGAAATTCGCCGACAGATAGTAGATTTATGTCCGTCCGGACGTACAGCAGACGGACAAAAAGTATGAAGTTGGGTATCTAGGGCATAGCTTTCTAACAAAAAAAGAATTTTTAAGATCCGATGATTAGAACGATTTGAAGGGGTGTGTTACAGACAGACAGACAACGGACAGACAGGCGGACAGACAGACGGACAGACATACGAACAGACATACATACGAACAGACAGACAATGGACAGACATACAGTTGGACATCAACCGCATTTCAATACCTACAGTGATTTAAATGACTCAAAATTGAATATCAATGCTAATTCAATGGGAAATTCGCCGACAGATAGTAGATTTATGTCCTTCCGGACGTACAGACAGACGGACAAAAAGTATGAAAGTTGGGTATCTGAGGTCATAGCTTTCTAACAAAAAAAGAATTTTTAAGATCCGATGATTAGAACCGATTTTGGAAGGGGGGTACGGACAGACAGACAAACGGACAGACAGGCGGACAGAGAGACGGACAGACATACGAACAGACATACATACGAACAGACAGACAGATGGACAGACATACAGTTGGACATCAACCGCATTTCAATACCTACAGTGATTTAAATGACTCAAAATTGAATTTCAATGCTAATTCAATGGGAAATTCGCCGAAAGATAGTAGATTTATGTCCGTCCGGACGTACAGACAGACGGACAAAAAGTATGAAAGTTGAGTATCTGAGGTTATAGCTTTCTAACAAAAAAAGATTTTTAAGATCCGATGATTAGAACCGATTTTGGAAGGGGGGTACGGACGGACAGACGGACAGACGGACATCGACCGCATGTCAATACCTACTTTTTCATTTTTTTAATTCTTTCGAATTAAAAAAAGAAAAGTAGGCTAAAAATAGTCAAAAGAAAAGATTATCGTTACAAATGTCGATTGAGAGTTCGATTTTTATTCGTAAAACATTTCTTCCACAGCCATTTGCGTTTATACAACCGAACTTTCAACTGTTGCATACAAGCAAAGAAAGTGTTTTGGATCAGGTCCAATACATGTAAAATCTGATATAGGGAATAAACCAACCATGTCAAAATTTAGAAAAATGACACTAAACATTTCGTCTTGTTTTTGTTGATTTCACTTGTGGAATTTTCCTTTGTTATTCTTAAATGCCGCGTTCCTATTTTTTATTAACAGAAAGAAATAATTTTCAATTACCTAAGGCTAACAATTTTAATACAAGTTTTTCAGTTGAATATTTCTTTAAAATAGAAGGCGTGCATATTTAAGTAAAAACTCAGTTCAAAGAAGCGACTTGTCTCACAAACATAATCAGGAAATCTAAAACTGGCTTCTAAGTCGGGAAAGCAAGTTATTTATTTGTATGTTAATGTAGTGAAATATACTATTTTTTTTGTTTCTAAATAATATGGCAGATGAGTAGTAATGCTATTTTGTTAAGATTATATGTAACAATAAGGCAGTAAGGATATTTGGTAACGCACATCTTTATTTTTGAATAATATCGACCTGAGCAAAAAAATAGCCATAAAAATGAAAGCAAATTATTGAATAAGTGAAATTAGATTTATTTTTAGTTATAATTAGTTTCATTTTATTCATTTGCCAATTTTAAACCTGCAAAATAGGAATATGCTAAATGAAAGAAGCACATCTTTTTTTAACAGACATTTTTCAGATGGAATAAATCAGACATTTTTTTTTGCTTTTTCGCCAAGTTTTATAGATATTTAAGTTAAGGATATTTAAGGATAAAATATCTATGAAAATACATATGGAAACTGTAATTTATTATTTTATTCAAGTACAAAAATATTCAATTACATAATTGAACTTCTTAGGGCTGAAGAAAAATACGGTCATTAAGAATTTCTATTATAGATGCCTTTAATAATGAAAGCAAAAATAAAATAATGATATAACTACGCAAAAGTTAATTTTAGGCCTAACTGCTGTTTTATTAGACTTTAAGACATGCATTAATCGATATATTTAGTTATTTTAACTTAAAAAGTAAAGAGGATACTTGTCAATACCGTCATTTCTATTAGTACTATAATTATTAATTTATTAAAAGTAGTTACATGCATGATATGTTCGTATACCCAGTTTGAATCAAATGTGTAAAATTTTGTTTTACCTCATGTTATGATGGTAAGAAAATCTCCATTAAGCTATTTTATTAATTTAAACTCAAATGAATTTTAAATTAAATGCAAGTAAGCTTTTTTATGTATTTTTCTATCTAAATAAAAATAAATATTTAGTTTGTTTAAACATTAATTAACATAAAAAAATGTTTTGAAGCGACATCGTGTCATGGATGTTATCAAAAGTTTAAAAATCCTTACATTTATTCAGCGTTAGTATATGCTTTTTCAAAAAACTATAAAAAGTTACAGTGAAATTAGATTTTTTTATTTAGTTGTTTAAGATTACAAGGCCCAAAATAGATCAAACTTAATTATGTTTACTGGAAATTAAAAAGTCTAAATTTAGAATTTTGTCTTACAAAAAGTTAAACAAAGTAACCTCACGAAAGAAAAAGATTTTAATGGAATGCGAAGACAAATTTTGAATTAGGATTACACTGTTGATGGTTTTGGAAATAAAATAAAAGAAGACGAACTTTCAAATAATTCAAATTTATCCACCCGACACCGATTTCTTTCATAAAAATTCTACGTGCTTACCCAACCCTGCAAAATCAGCTATTGCCATTTCATTAAAAATAAATTTATAAAATATAATGATTATAAACGGTGCTATTTTTCCTTAAATAATCTAAGAGTTTTTGAGTGGATTTCAGAAAAATATAATATTTTGTTCGATGTCATTTAAATTTTTGTATTGTGATGGAAATAAATGTTTTGTGGAATTTATAAATTTTATTCATGGAACTTGAAGATGAAAAAGCTTGAGCATTGGTTATATTACGATTTCAAATAAATTTACATGATTAAGATACTTTAAAATGTGCGTTTGGTGCATATTCAATATTTTCAGTGATTTTTTAAGTTTTCCAAAGTGTTGACTTCATACAACTTGTTTTTCCATAAACAATAACCCACATTCGTTTCGTTTTCTTCCAATGTTGTCGTGTGTGTTTCTTTTGGAGTACAATACCTAATAATTTGACCCACCTTTAAATAAAATTTAGACAATATCATAGGCTTCAATGTTTTTTTTTTTATATTTTAGTATTTTTTAAGATTTGGAAAATAATATTTCTTTTCAAAACTTGTAAAACTAAGTAAATCTTAAAACTTTTTTAAAATTACGGACGTTTAAATTTGAATGCTCATAAAAATGAGAAATAATGCATGAAAGTAGAAAACATTGATATTCAGGGTATCTTGACAATGACTTTGATGTCAAAGAAATTGAGTATTGGAGTTATCATTTCTGCATTTCCTTCGATCAGTGCTCTGTCCCACGTGACAATGATTCACTACTCAAGGCACGAGAAATAATTTACTTTCATTTAGCATTTATGTTACCACTAAAAAACTAAACTCCTCGGCGAAACAGCCCAGTAGTGGTCCAAGGCCTGCCGTGCCCATTTCAGCTTACGTGTCCCGGTAAGGTAGTCAGCATCACGAGGAACCCCCAGTGTTTAGTTCCTAAGCTTGCTTGGTACCCATTTTATCGACCCACTTAAGATATGAAAGGATGGGTCAACCTCGCCCAATCCGATCCCCGGACCTGTGGCATGGCAATGCGAAGCACTATCACTAAGCCACTGGGCCTCAACCACTACGTCACCACTAAAGACCTGAAAAATGCCCACTGGATAAAAAACAAATTAATGGTTTTTTATAGTTGGTGCTCATTTAAAAATGTAGAATGTATGAAAAGTTTGACACTGAAAATAAATTTTATACATTTTGCCTTGAAAAATAATAAATATATATATCAAAACTTCTATCAATAGCATCCGAAAAACTAGAGGTAAATCGTTTTTTCTTTTGCGTAGCTATTTTTTTGAGGAATGAAAGAAGAAAGGAAATACGTCACTTGAATCAAGCTAATTATAAAACTTAATTTTAATCAATCACATTAATTATATCAAATACGTTATATAATTGTAAACAAATCTAAAAAAATGTTGTAATCGAAAATATATTTAACCAACACAGGGGTCCTCTAAATCATTATTACAAGCCGTTATTCCTTTTTTATGGGATAAGGCGAAGACAGAATCTTCTATAGGCATTTGGAGACAATTCGGAGGGTTATAGAGTTTAAAATGTGAAGTGTTTTCGTTTCACTAAATATTTCGAAAATATCGGGTTTTCGCAGATTTTTATTTTGTTGCTTATTTAAGAATAAGAAGCTCGCGTCATTTAAGATGTTGGCGATATTTTTCAAAAGAGCTGTATGTCGTTGGAACGGACGGTAGGATTTGACCCAATCAATTTTACATAATTATACTTCGAACTACAAATAAATTCAGCAAACGGTAGGAAAAATTACTTTAATTTACGAATGATAATTAATGTAAATAGTTAATCGTGGGTTTTAAAGGCTAAATGTACTACTGAATGCTGTGTTGGTCGATTTTTTTTGTATAAGGTTTATAAATCTTGTATGGAAAACGGTTCTAGGTCACACTCATTGTTGAAAACCTACTTGTTTTTCGATAAGAAATTCAGTAAGTATATACGTAACACAGGAATAAAGTAAATTATTTTAGTTCTTTTAGAACTTCTTGTTTAATAAAAATGCTTAAATAAATATATTGTTCAATTAAGTTCTATCTTTTTTACTTCACTGAATTACATAGGGGAGACCGAGGTGGTTTTTAATGTTTTTTTCTTTTTTTTGTATTTTTTTACTTTTACTTATTTTAACGTAAACAAAATATCATTGTCTTCCTCACATGCTTATCTACAAATTAGAGTTACTACTTTTTCAAAAAGTAAATATACTTTTTGGCACCAAGTGGTTAAATTCAAGCATGAATTAAATTTTCCCAGTCTGCCAAAAACTGATGGGGCAAATTTTTCAACTATTTTTTAAAATATTGAACACATTTGAAAATAGTTTTGTCAACTTTTTACGCAGATTTATCTATATAATAAAAATGAAGTTTTGTGTGTGTGTTTGTTTGTGGGTATGTCTCTTATAGACTCATAAACTAGACATTTGTTTGACTCGTAACTTGGCACAAATGTGTAGTTCATACTTAGATTATGATTTATGAAATGTTATATTTTAGAGAAAATTCGAATATTCTGAAAAAATACACCACTTTCGCTCAAATCCGATCATTTTTTTACTTTCCTGATGCCATCTGCTGAAAAAATTAATTAAAACTTTTAACGAAAATATTTAAAATTGAAAATGTTTATTTTATTCTGTTGCATTACCTTAAAAAACTAAATTTGAAAAATAATTGACGTGTTTCAAGTGACGTAACTCCGTCCATTCTCCATTTCGGGATTTTATTGTGGGTTTAGGTGATGGATTTCTTCATTGAGGGCTCTGTTGATTGCAAAAATGTGCATATTTAAGCTACTTCCTTGAATTATAACTATGATGGTTGTTAAAGGCCACCGTACTAGAGCTTAATATTAGGGTTTTGTTTTCACTTTCGCCAAATATTTTGCCAAACTCGCCAAATTCTTACCCAAATGCGCCAAATAATATTTTTTAAAAAAAATTATAAGCTGGTTTGTTGTTCGAAGGCCATGGTGCTAGAGCTGAAAATAAGAGTGTTTGTAGCTATATCTCTTTTCTCGCCAAATTCTTTCCAAAAACGCGTTCAAGGCATCGTACTAGAGCTACTTATTAGGGTTTTGTTTTCACTTTTTCGCCAAATATTTTGCCAAACTCGCCAAATTATTATCTAAATGCGCCAAATAATATATATATTTTTTAAAAATTATAAGCTGGTTTGTTTTTCGAAGTCCATTGTGGTAGAGCTGTATAATAAGAGTGTTTGTAGCTATATCTCTTTTCTTGCCAAATTCTTTCAAAAAACGCGCCAAATGATCTAAAAGGTTTCATATGTTTGTGAGGAAAATTACGATGACTTTTATGAGTGCATTTATAGCGTATTTTTTATTTTTTATTTTTAAGGTAATATTAGTAAGAGTATTTTATACTTTATAACGAGCGGGAATAACAACACAAGTTTATTATCCTATAATGGATTAAATTGTACATATTCTTGGATAATTAAAACTTATTTTTTAGTCCGTGCGAAGTACGGGTATTTATTTGCTAGTTGTAAACAAAAATAGCTCAAATTAATATCCCAGAATATAGGTAACCACTTTTTTTTGTTGAAAAAGCCAGTTTATTACACCAAACTATGTTTACAAATTTCATTAAAAGTAATTATCATCTGGATCCCTTAAAACTTCCCTTTTGTGTAACGATACTTTGGTGAAACTTTGAAAAAATCACAAAAAACTTCTCTATCGATAATATTTCAACACCAACTCAACAAAGATTCTTGTGGGTGACATAAAACCGTTTGCTTCACAACAAGCAGCCTTTTGTCGCCTTCTAACGGCTCATTTCTAATATAAGGCCTGGTGCAAAACTTACCCCATTTCAAAACTAGCCCCGGTCTTCCCCAAACACATTTTTTTACTTTACTAAGAAGACAAAATAATTACTACGTGTCATCAAATAGTTCTGGTACCGCTAGAAATTCAAATCGCACAATGATATAAACTCAATTATTAAACCCAAAATATTAAATATTTTCGGAATAAAATAATTTTTTGCAATGGGGCAACTTATTTACAACTATTTTATCATAGCCCGTTTCACTTTTTAATTAATGATATCTAACATTTTCCCTTCACTAAATTACCACATGTAACCAAGACTATTCTAAGGTGATATATCTTTTTATTTAAAAATTATATGAAGCAAAGGGTGTTGATTACTTAATAAAGAATTTTTTCTATTGTTATGCATATAAAATTCTTTTAATTTTAACCTTTGCAGATGGGACTTTTCTTGTTTTTTTATTGGTAGATGACTTATTATTCACCTATTCTATTACTCTAATAATAATTCAACCAGCAAAACAGTAATCATGTTCGTTCCGTTCGTTAGACCGGAGACTAATAACTTGGAAGAATAACCCCGGAAGAACTGTAACAATAAATACGAGAAACATGTGTTATCGAGACGATATAACTGCAAAAGAAATAATACAAAAAATATACCGTGAAGCTAAAGGCACAGAAACTTTTCTATTGGCATATAGTGCACTTGGTTTGAAAGAACTGTAATTGACAATCAACTGATTTTTTGTTAAGTAAGTGGGAACTGATCAACTGATTTTTTGTTAAGTGGGTTTGGGAGAAAACATATAACGGAAACAAATGAGATAGATTTTTTTTTCATTTGTATTACCTTTTCTATTGACTTGTTTCACATGATGTAAACTATTCCTTCTTCCATTTCTGAATTTAATTGGTAGTTTGACACAGTAAGCTCCGCCCACTACATTGATTAACTAATAGAAACCATATTTTAATTCCTGTGGAACTGCTGGCATTCAATTCCTGAAACATACCCATTAAAGGCTAAAAATCTGGTGTTATGAAAAAATAAACTTAAAAAATAGCTCTAAGTAAGAGAGGAACCAGCAGTTTACTATCAAATCCCTTATATGAATAAGATGGGGGAAGAATACCCGAAATTGATATTTTTGGATTTCTACACGTTTCGGAGGATTCCTGGAGGAGTGGATTTTGAATATTGGTTCGCCTGTCTGTTTATACTTCTGTCTGAAACATATTTACGGCTCATAATAAGAGAACAAAATTTTTTAAGGGGTACGGGACACTTTAAACTTTTTTTTTAATATTGCAGATATCATTATAAGTTTTTTTTTCCATAAATGCATACTAAATATACTTACACTTTTAGATAGTTAAAGGTTTTAAAAAATTATTAATTTTGTTTAAAAAAAATAAAATGTGTCAAAAAGTGACGTTTCTTATTTTTGTTATAAGTCAAAAAATTATTTATTGACAAACAAAAATTTAGCATTTTTATAAACAGGAAAATGTACTTAACAAACTGTTTTTACGGAATTTTGTTATTTGTCAAAGTTTTTTTTAAAAAAATTTATTGAATTTTTTTTAATAATTTCACAGGTTCACTATTTTTTTAAAAAAATAATAAATCAAAAAAACAATTTATTTACAACTATTCCCTAAAGACAAATTAAAGTAATATGTTTGAAATATACTGTAGCAAGTTTTAAAAATATTCTTCAAATAGATCTGAAGTTATATCAATTTGAACTTGGTAAAACATGAAAAAAAACCATCAATGAGAAAAATGGGTTCAAAGTTACAAAATTCAAACACTTCATACCTAAGCTTAATATAGTTAGCTTAAAATAATTAGAGTTGTACTTAACGTAGAAGCATAATTTTGGTGTCGTTGAATTTAAAATAAGTTGAAATTTTTTTAAACAAATAATTTTTTTTCTCGATATTTGGGACGATTTTGTGTCCCATACCCCCTTAAAAATATTACTAAAAACAAAAATGGCTACGAACTTCAAATGTGGTACACAAGATTCTAGTACCTGTTGAATGTCATATTAAATTTTTATAGGAAAACGAAAACCTTCTTGCACAAATCTTTCACCGACGTCTAGCATAATAAATATCCATTATTGAGTGGTAATTGAAAGTCGTGTAGCATTTCACACCCCAACTTTTTATAAAATTAATACATAAGTAAATATTTGTAATAATTCTCGAAAAAGTTTATTTCAACTAGCCTTTTTTTGTAAAATACTGAAATGGTGTTACTTGTCAAAAAAGATGATTTTTGACTTTATTGTTTCTCTACTTGAGTACTTTTTTAAGCATTTTTTTAAAAAATTGTATGATTAAGAAATTATTTTTGTAATATCCTGGGGAGTGAACACATAACTATTAATTCTTTTATGTGCGAAAACCACATTTAATGATGCCTTTAAAAGTGTAAAAATATATTTTAGACAGTAACATCGGTTACAGATTTGTCACACTAGACGACAAAATCGCCTAGGGCCGTCTTGTTAAGGGCTCTACCAACCTTCTGTTTTCGGTACAATTTATTGAATTCTTCTCCATCAAGTTGTTTGCTAAAGTTATTGGATATTTTTCGAAACAATTTTTTTGTTTTAATTCTCCACTGAGACGAAATGGGATTGTAGGAAACAGTTTTAAAAAATTACGAATACAAATCCATTTGTTTCTAATATCGGGAAATATAACGGTTGATTACTTCTCATAAAGTGTATTACTTTAAAAAAACACATGAATTCCCGGATACCGATAGAAATAATCTTAAACGAATAAGTTTAATTTTGGTGTTTTTGTCTGTTACAATAACTCATTCGTTAAATTTGTACTTCCACAAAACTAAACTTTTTAACTATCCATTTTCTAAAATTTTTAATGATTGCTTAAAATAATGTCTTTGAAGTTAGTTTTTATGAAACTTCCAATTATAAGTAACAATGAAGAAAATGTCAGTACAAATTAGTTGAAGTGAGAGGAACTTGCTTCCATTGATAGTAATAACAGTTAGTTCTTTTGAATTTGAATAGGTTTGATTTATTTTAGATTTAGTTTCAGAGCAATTGATACGTTTTTTAAAAGTTTAAAATCATTAATAAAAAGAGAAATGTGTAAATTGGAAATACTATTCATGATGTTTGCTGCATTGGTTTGAATAGGTCTTTGGTTAATTTACCTTGGTTACTTTGGTTTGCTTGCAACATCATCAACAAATGTTATGTGTAGCTTATAAAAAAAGGAGAAAGGTAAGGGGGGGGGGGGGGAGGGTGGTATGGACAAAAGCAATTTTGTTCGGGTATAGTTTATATAAAATTTTTTTAAGGGGATAAAAAATTTAGGCATTCTAGACAAAATATCTTGGGTGTAAAAAATACAAACGCTTTAATAGTTATCAAAATCAAAAGTTTGAATTACAAGTAAATGCTGTGCTTGGTGATTAGTTTTATATGGTGTATAAATCTTATGTTTAAGCTGTTCTAAGTGACAGTTACTGCTTCAAATCTACTTGTTATTTTCTATAAGAAATTTAGTAAAAATGCACTTTTTATTCACAGCTGTATTGTGTTATTCATAGAAGAACAAGTAGCAAAAAAATATTTGCCATAAAACAAACTGTAAGGTAAACTGTAAGGTATTGTCTTTTCTTTGAAGTATTTAACTTTTTCCAAGGAAAATAACTTGTGTGTTAAGACTTTGCTTTTTGAGCAAATTTGTTAATGTAAATTTTTTAAATTTAAAAAGAAATAAACTACACCAGTGCTAATCCTGCTTAAGCTTGTGTACTAAAATCTAAAGAATATCTTGGAAATGAAAAAAAATAAGTTAGTAATCCAAACTAAATACTCAGAATTTTTGTCAAAACATTGTGTATTTTTAAAAGTTGTGAAATATAAAAACATCTTTAGTTATAAACCTACACTTGGAACCCTTTGTTCAAGGATGTCCAAAAATCTCTAAAACATGACAAAGGCGGTTTTTAGATATCGACTCAATTATTGAGAAATCCTGTTTTGAAAAATAGAATTTAAGTAAAATTTAAAATTTTCAAAAATCTAAAAGTTAATTTTTTCCCAAGAAATACTTTGTCGTTTATATATTGAACTGTATAAATCTCCCAATTTTGAAAGTCATGTATATTTAATTTTTTTAAGTTCATGTTTTACTGGCAGTTACTTTCGAACAGATTGTTGGTTGCTGGGAAAAACAAGTAGCCAAGGTGGTAACCTTAAAAGTAATAGAACTATAAAAAACAATTAAATACAATAAATGTATTTACAATTTACATGGAAGAACTCTTTATTTAAAACTGTCCAAAAGGTTCTCACTTCAGTTTAAATGTATTATTAAACAATGAAAGTAAATAAGAATCCGAACTTCTAAAAACTAGGAAACAGGAGTTTGCAATCTACGCAGTGACCCTAACTTGATTGGTAGGATCCTCTACGAAACGCCTTTTCTCCAAGTAGAGCTTGTCCATCTATTCCCAAGCGTAGAAGGGAAATTTACTAAGGAAAAAAATAGAAGTGAAAGACTGAAAGATTAAATAAGAGGAGGGTAAGAAAATCAAGATAGATTTTTTTTGTGCAGTGAAATCTAGATGGGTAAGCAAACTCTGTCGTAGATTTAGTGCCCTTCCTTGCTGTGCCGTTCTACTCCCAGGTGAACCATAAAATGAGTGATACAAGACACACGTCAAAACTGCGCACACACTGAAAAAATTGAGATTGAAAACTGCTTTAAAGCTTGCTCATAAAAAGTAAATGTATAAGGATGGGGTGTATAAAACACTTACCTTGTTGGAAACTTTATTCTGGAAAAGTAGTTTACCTTTTAAGTTAGGTAGCAAAAACTTTTCGCCATTTAAAATTGATGTGTTTAGATTTCTTAAGTTTAGTTCTCTGAAAATGCCAATGCCATTCGATGAAAATATTTGTATATAAATGCGTGTTTGGAAGAATTTTCACAATGGTTGCTAATTTTGTTAAGATTGCAGATAATAATAACTTCCATAAATGTTACCGATATGACATATTTTACAGACTTCTGTTTAAACACCTATGGATTGCAGACGTATAAACCTGTCGCCTGACTGTCAGTTCTTCCAGCAACCAAGATAACTTTTAAAAATAATAATTTTTTTAATATCAATAAATTATAAAAAAAAAAAGAAATATTAAGGTGGTTTTAAAAAACCTTAACTACAATTTTTTTTCAAAATATTGAAACGTTTAATTAGTGTGCAAACATTTTAAATGTAAAACTAAGGCAGTGATTTTTTTAACACTTTGACCAAAAATCTTATCTTTCAGAATGTTTTAAAGTATAAAATAGATTAGTTTAACATCGCACTCAAGCATAAAGTAGAAATTTTGTACATCTTTAATGCGATGTCATTTTTTTTTGCAACACAAAAGTAGTTGAATGCTGTGTGATTGTTATAATTATGTCTTAGGAAATTTTATTCTTATTTTTCTATATTCAATTTACTTTTAAACTGTTTCCTCTCTTCTTTCATTTAAAACAATAAAAACTTTCCTGAAATTGTAATTTATGAAAACTTTTGCGAATGATTTAATTCCAACAATCTGAGCAAGAGAAACTCTTTAGTTTGAAAAAGTTCACATTTGTAAGATAAACTTAATTTTTTTGTAAATAAGAAAAATTACATAACGACATAATGAAATATTTAATAACAACAAACAGAAAGAAACTAAGGCCACCCACCTAAAGAGCCTTGCCAACCCAAAATTTGCATACCAGTAAACTGCCGTGAGCAGGTAAACTGCTGTAACCCCAAAATTTTATTGTAAAAAATTTTGGGGCCCGAAATAATTGTTTTTTGTTACTTTTTTTCCCCGGTTTTTAATATTGACAACTTAAAAACAAATGGTTTAAAACATTGTGCAGATACTGGGGGTTTACCTGCCGACGGGGGTAAAATATTCAGGGGTTTTCTGGAACAATGTAAAAAGTTTCCCCCCCTAAAATTTGGAAAAAAGGGAAAAAGGGATGAAGCCAAAAATAAATAATAAGCAAAAATTGGGGGAAATAAAGCGCCCCAATTTTTTCCCTGAAAGTAGGTGGGCGGGTTCGTTTTGCTCGGGGCCCAAAAAAAAAACTGCGCTGTACCCCCCTTCCCCCGTTTACGACCCCCCCAAAAAGAGACAAAAGGTTTTTTTTTTAAATTTTTGGCCCAGTGTCGTGCGTTCCCGAATTTTAAAACTCCCGTTTTCCCCAATTTTAAAGATGGAAGCTATTTGAAGTG
>JAFNEN010001052.1:0-72719 GCA_019343175.1 Oedothorax gibbosus | reverse complement strand
CTCAAGGAAAACTGAAGAGGGGTGTGTCTTTTTTTTTTTTTTAGTTTTTCTTGAAACTCGCAGACGATCCGATGGGGGGAGTTAATCCCTGTTGGGGATATCCCAACCCTCGACATTGAGCAATGAAGTCGTGAGGACAATTTGGAACGCGTCCGTATTGATCGCGAGAATGAAGATTGAGGTAACTTCTCGTCCATGATTCCAGGTCGGGAAGTGGTCTACTGCTTCCGATTGATTTTTCTTTTTCTCTTCTAGGTGCCTGAAATTTTTTTTGGAAAGGATGGTGAGGAAGATTAGCTAGGTTAGTGTGAATGATCGTCGCACATAGAGCTACACGAGGGCTATTGGCGACGGGCGTCGTAATTCAGAACCACAATCAGGGGACGAGACGACACCTGAGTAGGCACCCAACGCAGCCGGGTGAGGAAGAAGGCAAACCTTAATAAAATGAAGATGACTATACAGTTAACTGCCCACCGATGAATTATTACCGATGATTATTATTATGAAAAGAGTTTTGGAAAGGATGGTGAGAGGAAGAAGGCAAACCTTAAGGGGATTACGGTACCCAAAACATTATTTCTAGAAATAATAACATAAACTTGTGAATTATAATGGTTTTTATATAATGTTCACTCTAAATAAGCAATTTCTAGCAATACAAACAAATATTTGCAAGTAGTTTTTCATTTATTTAAAAAAGATTGTCACAATTTTGAACTTTTTTTTAAAACGCTACTCCTCTTTCAATTTTAAGAATAACTCCACCAAGCTTTTATAGTTTGTTTTTAGTACTATTTGTTCAAGAACTGTGCATGGATTTTAAAATGTGAGCTACAGTTAAAAAGTAACATGCATTAATACTGAAAATCACAAAAAAATTACAACTTATTGAATTCAACATTAAAAAAAAAACTATACATAGTAGACCTTATTCCATGCACAATTTTTTGCGCCATATATATAAGAACACAGGCTAAAATTTCAAAATTGTAACTTAATTAGCAAAAAGCCTTAGGGATTTATTAAACAGAAGAATTGAAAAACGCGAAACCGAGAAAAAAGGTTAGAAGCAGACGAAACACGTATTCAAACTTATAGGAATGACTCCAGAAAATATTCAATACCTTTGTTCTACTAAAGATATCATTATGAAACACTCAGTAAATGTTCAAAAAGATATTGTGAATAAAAAGAAGTAAAATCTGAAAAATCGATATTTTGACTAATTTTTGAGTACCGTATCCCATTAATAAAATAAAGATCACTACAGTTAACTGCCCACCGATGAATTATTACCTACACTCAGAAAAAAACTTTCGTTGACATTCAATACAAACAAGAAGTTCTTAAAGAACTTAAATAGGCTACTTTCCTGTTACTTAAATACTTACTGAAATTCTAATCGGGAAACAACTAGGTTCATAACAGTAAATATCATCAACAATCGTTTCTACACTAGATTTACACACATTAGAAAAAAAAATCGCTAAACCCAGCATCCAGCTATAATTTAAACTTCTAAAGCCAAAATCAACTATTTTTCTTAATATTCTTTCACAAATAACTTAATATTATTTATCGGCTGCTCGATTTATTTGTAGTTCGAAGAATAATTAAATATTTATTAATAACAAAAATAATAAAACTACTCCAAACTGCATTAAAAATAAATGTAAATTAAAACTAAGCAGAATTGTATGCAAAAAATATGCCTTGTCGTTTTCTTGGTAAACATTTAATGAATTTTTCTCAGTTATTACAAGTTCTGTGGAAACAGTACAAAAAATGTGTTGCAAATAATAATTTGATAATTTTGTTGGCGGCACTGCACGCATGTATTCTTCAGGAATTTTGTTCAGAATCTGATATTTAATGTTTCTAATAAAAAACAACAACAATTGTATATTTAATAATTAATATAAAATGAATATTATAATTTTGTTTTTATCATATTTTAGGAAACAATATAGTTGGCAGTTTTTTGTCAATCGTGAATGGATATATAATAATTGTCTCCTCTTGCGATCGTCAGTTGTGTTATAAAACACAAATGTGTGTTCGTACACTCTTAAAACAAACGATCGGTTTTAACTCAGTCTGAGCTAATTTCCAATCCTTTCCGGTGCCGAAAATGCACTTCTCCTATAGGAGTGAATTTCACTCTTTTGTTTTAAGAGTGATATGTCATCAACACAATACTTGCATTGAAGCAACACAATATTGTAATTTTGCCATTTTTAAACAATACTTGTGTTCCACTCGTGGTGTTTTTTTTTCTGAGTGTATCAACACCCGTAAGATTTGTTTACTGAATATGGTTGGTTGATTGGTGAACATATATTTTCAGGCCTGTGTGCTTGGTAACAAAGACCCGCTTATAAACCATCGTCAAGAAGGACGGACACGACGTACACACACATATAAGACAGATACTGCCACCTATCGCCACCTCCACAATTTAGACATGTCCCTGAAGGGAAGGGAAATAGTCTCCAGAGACTCCAGGGACCTGTACCCGTGGGAAACTGCGCAATGACCGACCACAGGACTTTCGGGCCCAACAGATTTAACGAGCACGTACTCCGCATATACTCGACAAACACAAACATCCATGCTTTACCGGGATTCGAACCCGAACCCAGAGGCTCCAAACTACTGAATATTTATATTCCTCGCTACTCCCTTTTTGATACCAGAACCGCTTCTAAAATCTTAAAACGATACACATTATTAAATGACAACACCAAATAACAATAGAAATCTAGTCCCTGAATCCATTCGGACTCAGCCAGGCGACTCCAAAAACTCTATCCCATTTTGTTCTCGACAGAACGCAGCTGTCTTGAAGCAAAACGAATTGGGTGGCGCTGGACTGGAAAAGAAAAGAGGAACCCCCCTTGTCCAAATCTCTGACCCATAAAAGTATTTTTTTGTTTGTATTTGGTTCTAGACGACACTGTCATTTTGGGAGCGAAATAAAAAGTGACCAAAATCATTTAATGTGTTCTGTACTTTCAAATATAAACGAAAAGTCTACGTCTTAATCTAAATGTACCACTATAAAAATAGTCTGTAGATTTACAGAAAAAAAATGTCAGCTGGCGTGACAGAAAACTACAGTGTAAGTATAATTTACAGAAATAATATATTTATTTATATAAGCAATCTGTAATTTTAACGCAAAATCTATTTTTAATAGATAAATTATGAAGAAAAATCAAAATTTTACCTTGATTTCCGTAAAAAACTAAACGCAATTTTCTCTAGCTAAAAAACTAGCTCAAAAACCTTATTATGATATCCGACACAGGTATTGGGAAAATTCATATACCAAATTTGAAATGCGTACTCGGGTTTTTTTTTCGAATTGTAAAGTGTTTTCAGTCAGACAGACCAATAAATCAATGATCAGAAAACACTTTTTTAGAATCAGTATACTCCAAAAAGTTTAGAAAATTAAACAAAAACAAGGCAATACTATACTTTGAAATCTTAATAGTCTATAGAAGCTATTTTTTTCTCAAAAACCTTATTATGATATCCGACACAGGTATTGGGAAAATTCATATACCAAATTTGAAATACGTACTCGGGTTTTTTTTCGAATTGTAAAGTGGTTTCAGTCAGACAGACCAATAAATCAATGATCAGAAAAACCAATGAATCAATGATCAGATTATTTGTGAAAGAATATTAAGAAAAATAGTTGATTTTGGCTTTTAGAAGTTTAAATTATAGCTGGGTGCTGTGTTTCGATTTTTTTTTCTAATGTGTGTAAATCTAGTGTAGAAACGATTGTTGATGATATTTACTGTTATGAACCTAGTTGTTTCCCGATTAGAATTTCAGTAAGTATTTAAGTAACAGGAAAGTAGGCTATTTTAGTTCTTTTTTATAATCAGTATACTCCAAAAAGTTTAGAAAACACAATTTTTAACCCATCGCACTACTTTTATTATCTTATTATATTTCATATAAGGTGATTTAATGTAATTAAACAGCTTATTATTTAATATGCAACGCATCACATGGTTCAAAATAGAGCTAGTTAAATACCATATCTTACCTTTCACGAGTACGATTCACTAAAATATAGTTTTAAAGCCCCATCACCCAAATAAATTACTAATATCAGAACTTATTTCACGTAACATTACTGTTGCTTTCGAGGCAACCACACTGTTAAAAATTTGGTGCTAGGTTTCACCATGATATTGGTTGGTTTCACCATGATATTGGTTCCTAGTAGCTGCAACAAGTCTGTCGCTACAGACGGTATTGTTCAGCGAGTTGACCAAGTGTTTAGGGAAACTCAAAGGTTCACCATAAGTGAACTATGGACTAGCAGTGGCTTGGAGGACAGAAAAAAATTACTTAAAGCTTCCAAATTTACTTTTTTTTAACGAAACCGTCACAACTCCCTCCCTGTCATTGGCGGCTACATTTTATGAAGAGGGTATTTCAAAGCTTGTTTACAGGTATAAAAAATGCCTTAATCGCCAAGATGATTATGTGGAGAAATAAGCAGCATTGTACATTACTTTAGGTAAAAAAATCTTTTTTGTATTTTGATCCGTCTTTCTGTTACAGCCCATCGGCTGTTGAAAAAAAACAGCCCTCGTATATAATATTTTTTAAGAATTAGCACAGTTATTTATCCGAACCATTTAAGAGCAGGTGCTGAACTACATTTCGGATGAATGCATGAGTGCTGCGCCTTTAACACAATTTTTTGCTAATAATGCATCAGCATATTTGGTCGCAACGCAATTTTTGATTTGTTTAACACAACTTGTAATACCTGGAAAAAAATTGTATTGAAAGTCCACACAATTTTTTTTCTGAGTGTATTTAATTAACATGTTTGATCGGGTTTGGGGTTAAAGCCGTTTAGCAGTCCCAATTGATTCCCGGTCTAATCTAAAAAGTGTGTTTTGATGTCTGTTGCTATCAGTTTTTTTCTTTAATTTTTTTTCTTAAACTGTCAATAGTTAAAATAAGAACACCTATAAACTGTTCTTAAACAGGACCCATTACCCGACTGATCCTTAAGGCCCATATTTAGTCTTATAGCAAGTGCTCTCCAAGTCAAACAAGCCTGACCTCCGTATTTGCCGTCGTCTCTCCGTTGTTTGCCGTGGACTCGGGTCCGTCCATTATATCCCCGAGTCCGTGTTTTTGCTTTGCAGACAGACAGTCCAGAGATGTCCAAGGGAGAGAGTGTCCAAGGGATGTGTGGGAATTAATCAGTCGGACATGGGTCCTTTCTTGACTTTTTTTTGGTTCAAGATTTGTTTGAATGGGGTTTTTTATGTGTTGTGGGCCTTTAAAATACTACAAATAAGTACCAAATAGTCAATTTCTAGTCACTCTAATTTTACCCCAAATGTCTAAACCTCTCTCTCAAAACTTTTTGAAAACTGTAAGAAAGAAAATTAAAAACAATACAGGGTAGACGAGTCATCTTTTTTAAGAAGGGCAGGAACAGGAAAAAAGAGCAATCATGTGTAGTTTTTTTTTTCTTTTCAACCATCATTACTTCACAACTTGGAGAATCATAGTCCCTCATAATAAAAAATAAACAAAAAACTTGAACCTACGAAATTTAATTGTAGTTCACATTTCGGTAAATTTTTGCATGTTTAGTAACACAAAACACATCCAGATAGTTTAACGCATTTTCAAACATTAGCTTTAGCGGCATATCGATATCAGCTTAAAGGGATGGGAATGGACACTAAAATTTCCTCGAGCGGTGGAACACGCTTTCACCAAACCCTCCGAACTACACGTTGTCATGATTCTGAACGTTTCAGCAAAAAGCAATATTGAGTGATACTATAAATCACATGTTCAAGCACGTAAATTATCTCACCCAATATCTTTAAAACACATACAACTTCTTACCAACTCTGAGAAAGTAAGTAAGCATAACAACACAATACAGGGGGAGATACGTGATCTTCAAATAAGAATAGGATGAAAAAACATTAATAACAACTAGCATTCTTAAGAGGGATTGTCAGTCCCATAGACCTAATGCATTAGTTTTGGAATCACAACTTCCGCAGAAGTATTGCTTTGCCAGGTTAGCCCTTTTTCACCAGGTAAGAGAATCAACACAAAATCGAAATGAAACAAATTTGAAACAAAATGTTATCTAGTTATTTAATTATATATTTTTGATGTTTTAAAGTGCCAAAAATATACAGCAGATGGCGACACTATTTTAAAACTTTATCAATTAATAATTAAATAACCGGATGTTATTTTCTTTTCAATTTTGTTTTAAATTGATGTTATGATGATTCTCATACCTGGTAAAAATGGGACAACATGGCAAAACAATTCTTTTGCAAAAAATGTGATTTCGAAACTAATCCATTAGCTCTATGAGACTGACAGTCCCTCTTAACTAGGAAGGAGTAAAACTCTAATGTTGCCAAAGATCATTTTAATCTTTTATTATAAGAAGTATACTCTAAAGAACTGCACTAACTTTTTGAAGAGTCGTTTTTACGGAAACTAATGCCACCCACATTCATATATGCCATTAAATTTAGTAACGATTTTACATATTTCTAAACACTTAATAAAAATCAATCGATGTATTTTTATAAACTTTGAATTTTCGCCAGGCGCATAACCCACTCGTCTTAAATACATACTAATTCAATATTATCCATCATTTTCAATTTTGAATAATATTTTTTTTATTTCTTCTAGTCTTAGCGTCGGATTCGACAATGCTCACATTTGGGGTTAAGTGTTTTGCGCTTCTTAGCGTTGAACCGTACGACATGTAAGATCTCAAATCATCTCATCCAAGGTATGGAAAACACATAAAACTTTACCCAACTCCTACAAATTAAAAGGTAAAAAAAGCACAATACGAGGGAGATGAGTGATCTTCAAAGAAGAGAAGGATGAGAAAAAAAAAACCTAAAGAGCAATCGTGTAGATGCATCTTCATCCCCCGCATCACCTCAGGGATCGTAGGAGGGTGCTCTCTTTCCTCCTACCTAGGGGGGGGGGGTTACGAGACCCTTGTGGGTAGAAAACCCTTAGTTGCAAAAAAACCCATTGATCGATTGACGTGTAGTTCTTGATATTTAGGTAGATCAACTATATGTGTAATGTGCATGGTTAAAGGGTCAATATTACGAAAATTGCCGGTTTACCGATGAAGGTGAAGAGGCGTTGCAGATCTGACTCCGAAATTATATTATAATCAATTATCAATTAAAAGTAGCAAAGTCTAGCAAAGAACTGTACTTCAACGTCTTAAATGCATGTTTACGGAAAATAGGTAACACATCGAGAATTTTCTAAATGTTACATATGACCTGGGGGGGGGGAGGCTTACGAGATCGTTGTGGATAGAAAACTCTTACAAGCAGGAAACCCCCATTGATCGATTGAAGTGTAGTTTTCGATTTCTAGATACATCGAATATATCTGCCGTGTGCAGGTAAACTTCAGTATCTAGACTAATGACTTTTGGACCATTGCTGCAAGCACTTTAGGGGGAATGGGCGTACTGGACCGCGGGTCTCCAAACTCAAGTGCCTCAGTGTTAATCCGATGGCGAAAAAACTATTTTCTCTGCCACATTTCTCCGGCTGTATTGAATATTTTTGCAAACGGTTTTTTTTAAATAATAAATGTAGATAACTTACAGGTCTCTATCTTCCTACTTTTTAAAATGGTTTCAAATACTTTGTGTGAAATTATTTATTGAAAATTTAAAAAAAAAATATTCGAACCCATTTCAAATAGTGGGAATTTCGGGCCCTGTAAGTCAGCTACATTTATCACATAAAAAAATCCTCTTGTAAAAATATTCAATACAGCCGGAGAAATGTGGCAGAGAATATAGCTTTTTCGCTATAGGATTAACACTGATGCACTTTGCTTTGGAGACCCCCGGTCCAGCGCGCCCATTCCCTCTTAATTCTAACCCATAAGAAAACATGCTGAAAAAGACTGGTTATTTCACGGTAAAAATCTTCCAAACTCCTTGTTGTGGATGCAGCAGTTTACCTAGCCACGGCAGAATGTGTAATGTATCTTGCCCAATCTTTGATTTGAACTCCGAACCAGTGACGTAGTAGGTCGAAACGATACTACTAGTCCATTGGGTCTACATTTATTTGTTAAATTAAAATTCACAATTGGCATACAAAGTACTTTTCAAAGTGTAACACATAAACCTTATAAAGGATTAAATTATTCTAATCGGAAAAACCTGTTTTGAGTACCGTTGTATTCTGCTCTCCTGTAAAGGAAGAACAAGAAGTTCATAAAGAACTAAAATAGCCTACTTTCCTGTTACTTAAATACTTACTGAAGTTCTAATCGGGAAAAAAAACTATGTTCCAAAAGTAAATATCATCAACAGCCGTTTCTACACTAGATTTATACACATTAGAAAAAAAAAATCGAAACACAGCACCCAGCTATAATTTAAACTTCTAAAAGCCAAAATCAACTATTTTCCTTAATATTCGTTCGCAAATTAATTAAATATTATTTATCATCTGCTCGTGATTTATTTGTAGTTCGAAGAATAATTAAATATTTATTAATAACAAAAGTAATGAAACTACTCCGAACTGCATTAAAAAATAAGAAATGTAAATTAAAACTAAGCATAATTGCATGCAAAAGTATGCATTGCCGCTTTCTTGGTAGATAATTAATGAATAATCAAAGAATCGAATTGTGCTACACTTTATGACGTCTTTCCAAACTGATTCATGAAAATATTATTTTGCTTCAAATATGTTTAAATAAATAAAGTTTCTCATGCCATTGTTGATTTGGCAACAGTGATTTAAATGACTCAAAATTGAATTTCAATGTTAATTCAATGGGAAATTCGCCGAAAGATAGTAGATTTATATCCGTCCAGACGTACAGACAGACGGACAAAAAGTATGAAAGTTGGGTATCTGAGGTCATAGCTTTCTAACAAAAATAGAATTTTTAAGATCCGATGATTAGAACCGATTTTGGAAGGGGGGTACAGACAGACAGACAAACGGACAGACAGGCGGACAGACAGACGGACAGACATACGAACAGACAGACATACGAACAGACAGACAGATGGACAGACAGACAGTTTGACATCAACCGCATTTCAATACCTACAGTGAATTAAATGACTCAAAATTGAATTTCAAAGCTAATTCAATGGGAAATTCGCCGACAGATAGTAGATTTATGTCCGTCCGGACGTATAGACAGACGGACAAAAAGTATGAAAGTTGGGTATCTGAGGTCATAGCTTTCTAACAAAAAAAGAATTTTTAAGATCCGATGATTAGAACCGATTTTGGAAGGGGGGTACAGACAGACAGACAAACGGACAGACAGGCGGACAGACAGACGGACAGACATACGAACAGACAGACATACGAACAGACAGACAGATGGATAGACAGACAGTTGGACATCAACCGCATTTCAATACCTACAGTGATTTAAATGACTCAAAATTGAATTTCAATGCTAATTCAATGGGAAATTCGCCGACAGATAGTAGATTTATGTCCGTCCGGACGTACAGACAGACGGACAAAAAGTATGAAAGTTGGGTATCTGAGGTTATAGCTTTCTGACAAAAAAGAATTTTTAAGATCCGATGATTAGAACCGATTTTGGAAGGGGGGTACGGACGGACAGACGGACAGACGGACAGACGGACAGACAGACAGACAGACAGACGGACAGACGGACATCGACCGCATGTCAATACCTACTTTTTCATTTTTTTAATTCTTTCGAATTAAAAAAAGAAAAGTAGGCTAAAAATAGACCTGTGTACATTTTAGCTTCCACACTACGTTTATAACGTAAAACGTGGAAGGTATTATAATCGTTCAGTCTGTCTGTCACCCACTTTCACAGAACGAACCACAAGTCCCACAGACAAGTGGGATATGTCATTTTGTAGCAAAAAATCAGATTAGGCTACATTCCAAATTTCATTAAAAAATTTAAATTAGAAGTTTATTTAAAATTTAAATAACTACAAAATTTTATCTACATTGAAATAACATGCAAATTCCATTTTTATTCATATTTTCACTGTTGTCATCCACAAGTCAAACAGACAAGTGGGATACGTCATTTTGAAGCAAAAAATCAGATTAGGCTACATTCCAAATTTCATTAAAAAATTTAAACTAGAAGTTTATTTAAAATTTAAATAACTAAAAAGTTAATCTACATTGAAATAACATGCAAATTCCATTTTTATTCAATATTTTCACTGTTGCCATTTCGTTAAACACGCGAGAAACTTTTTAAAATAAAAATAAAAACTTTTGAAAGTATGTTTATTTATGCGATATAATTCAGTTTGGATTGTTGTAATATCACAAAAGAGTTCTGTTGATGGTTTATTATATATGTATGAAGAAAGATGTATAGAGAATTCTAACTTGGCATAAAAAATATGCAAATTTTCGCTTTTATTTTTAAAGCATCAATTACACTAATTATATATTTTTCGAACTGTAAATTAATTTAACAAACGATAAATAACTGAATTTTCGAAAGAAATGTAAATGGTAAATTGTGGCGACACAAAGATATTTATTAAAAAAGATTACATTATTATTCTTCGAACTTCAAACAAATTAAGCAAACGATAAAGTCTAATTATTAAATCTGAGAAAGAAGATTAATGAAAATAATTAATTTTATCGTTTAAATGTTTAATTACAACTAGCTAAAGGCTCTGTTTGGCGAATTTCTTTCTGAGGTGTATCAATAGTTTGTTTCCTGTTGAGCACAAATGTTGTGTGGAAGCGGTTTAAGTGACAGATTCTGTAACAAACCTACTTGTTTATTTTTAATATTATGATAATACATTAATATTTTTTATTTATAATATATTTATCACTATATCATATTTTTGCGATATATATTTTTTATATCTAATCAAAAGGATGAAATATCAAATGTAAAATTATACGTTTGGTATATAATGTAATTTTTTCGTAGAAAAATTGTGCAACAATGTTTAAGCATATGAATTAAATGTACAATTTATATAAAAATACTATCGTGATTAAAATAATTAACGCGAAATTTAATTGTTTTTTCTTGTTAGTTTCAAGACGAGTACAAAGCAACCGCCTGTTCTTATTTTAAAGAATGTTCTCCAATGTTTCCTTACAAAAGTGGTGATCACACAAACGTGGTCTGGCACATAACATAATTAACCCTTCAAAGAAAGGAAAAATAATTAACGTGTTTTACTTCCGCGGCTAAAATTCCGCCAGGCACTTAACCGTATAAAGGGAAAAAGGAGGAATTTTTTGTTTGAACAACTTTCTTTTTTTCTTTAAAGTATTTTAGAGAAAAGTTTTCCCCTTTTTTTTTTGTTTTTTCTTTGTGAGTCTCGAGATTTAATTTATCGAAGTCACCGGCTAAACAAAAGTACGTGGATCTACACGGATCTCGGCAAATTGGATGAAGGCCTCAAAATATCGGGTGAAAATCGGTGAGATGAAAGAAAATATCATTTTGATTTTATACCTGTCTTTAAAAAAAAAAATTCATATTAAATTACTCTTAGTACAATTAATAATAACCAAAATATTTATTTTATGATCCGTTGAATGTTTTAAAAATTAGTATCACATATTTTTAACACTTGTAAATTGTCTCGCAAAATTAATTTCTAGTTTTATTCTCATAATAGGTGATATCAATGATCATTATTATTTGGTTTGGTTTAAAACATTTCTAGGTGTCTATTTCTTAGCCTTCATGGAGAGCTTTAACACAAATAAGTAAGCCTCGTAAGTTAGAACCGCTCTCGATTAACGAGGTGAACCTCCGTAATTAGGTGAAATGAAACCCAAAACTTGACATCCCCTTTGAATTGGCTTGTTTCAGGTGACGTATTTCTTTACAGCTTTCTTTCCTGTATTTCCTTGGATCGGAATTACAATAGGTTCTCTGTTTCTACGTAACAATTAATCACCAATCAAGGCTCTAGAAAGTATTTAGGTAGGTAGGTAGGTTGTTATATATATTTTCCAGTTGTGTGCTTGATCAGCGACCCGCTTATAAACTTTCGTCAATTAAGACAGACACAGAAATAATTTTTAAACTGACCCGAGATAAAAAGTACACCCAGGGCGAAGGGGGAAATTGAACCCACACCCGGTACAGTACGCAGACTGTTAGCTTAATGGGCTGCGATCAAACCCACTAGGCCACCCGGGCCCCTAGAAAGCATTTATTATTATTCAGCATTACTGCTGCCACTCAAAACCAGAAAAAATGCCAATTTACAGTCCCTGAACAACTTATTAGACGCACTGTATTTTTTTAGCAATGATGAAAAGATATCAAAGAATGCCATATCATTAAAAAAGATGTCGATATACGTATTAAGTATAGCAGATAGTATTTTCTATTCAATAGCTCAGGTTTAGGAACACAAATGTCCTGCTAAAGGTATTTTGTTCATCATTGATTGATACTTGAAATCTTGCAGGTGCGTCTAATAATTTGTCCAGGGACTGTAGTATTTTTATTACAATGATCGGCACAGAATAATGCGATGGGTTCTATATGAAAACTATAACCCAATGTTAAAATTTAAATTTTTAGCTGTGATTTTCATAATCATCTGCTACAAAAATAAAATTTGAAACAATTTTTAAACAATATTTTTTTCAAGTTGAAATTTCAAATTTAATTACATGCAGTGAAAGCCAGATTTACACTTCAAACCAACTTGCTTATCTCTGAGAAGATTAAATTGAGTTTAGTTTAGGTTTGAATTATCGTCGCACTAGAGCTACACGAGGGCTATTGGCGACGGGCGTCGTATTTTAGAACCACAGTCAAGTGACGAGCCGACACCTGAGTAGGCATCCAACGCAACCGTTAAGAGCGACATCGCACGCAGCGTTAGGACTTTGAAGGATATTTAACGGGCACTCCCTCCACACGGGGTATTATTCGTCGGACATTGTTGGGTGCGCGGGCCGTTTATAGGTCGGCAGTTATTTTGGAGATGCCCGGACCCGAACCTGGGACCTTCCGCATGCTAGGCGAATGCCTTACCGACTGGGCTCCCCAGCCCCTCTGAGAAGATTAAAAAAAATCGATTTCAAACAAAAGTTAAGTACTATAAAAACGTGAGTTTTTCTTTAAATATTAACAGTATCCAACAACAACTGTTTCTCATTTCTTAACATATATTTAACAACCATAGCCAAAACGTTAAATATTTATAAGGCCTGACCGAGTGCAGAGTACACTGTTTTAACGACTTTCGAAGATTAGAACAAAACTAAAAAAAAAAATCACTAGAAAAGGGCCCAAAAGCCCTAAATTAGTTCTACTTTTCCTAATTTCTTTATTAGGTTTTTTATAAACCCATTTTTTATGGAGATACGGAATCAGTGAATTATAAAAAGAAGTTAACCCTGGTTCTCTTTGAATATTTTTTGACCAAAAAAAAGTTTTTGTTAGTAGTATTAACGAGATCTGATTAATTTGTATGTAAATGAGATGTTTTGGGAGATTTGGGCAATTTGGATCTACTTAATGATCAGCTTTTTTTGAAGGATTTTTTTTTTATTTTTCTTTATAAAACGTATTAAGACCAAATGAAAATATTTATTATATTCAATTCAATTAAATTATTCTTTACTAATAAAACAACAAGTACATAATAAACAATCTGTTTGTTGGAATCCCATACGAGTGAGGAGAAATTATGCAAGACATTTTTTAAATAATTGTACAAGATGGTAAGAAAATATAGTAAGAAAATAAGTAAGAAAAAGTATATAAGTATAGTAAGAATAGTAAGAAAGTATAGTAAGAAAATATAGCAATACAGTAAGAAAAGGCGTGCCGGGTACTATTTAAAATTAAACAATAAAATTCTCAAAATTAAAATAAATTTTTACTAAATTTATTAATTTTGAAATTTAATTATTTTTGAAAACGGCGATTTGAGGCTTTATTTGAAAATCCACAGAGAGATTGTTTTATTGTTTGGGTGCTAAAAAAAGAAAAAACCGTTTGTTCAAAATATCCTTATTTAATACATATTTTGCACCCTACAATTCATATATGTCTTATAGCTTCATACGCATAATAACAAACTGAATATTTATTAGTAATATTAAAGAAAACTGAAATCAATTGAATAATTTTTGGCGTTAAATTTTAAAAAAATGGAGTGATAAAGTTTAATATTTTTAAACAACACTAAATGACTAGCAATTAATTTTTAAATTCTACTATAATTTTGCTAAATCATTAGCTACTGTCAAAGAATATAAATTTTAAAAAAATGATCGATGAAGACAATTCCAACCGAATAAAAAATATTCAAAGTATTTGAATAAAAAAATTCAATTTTATGCAAAATTATTCTATGCCATGTCAAGTGCATTTTACATTATTACCAAAGTGTAAAACTTTCAGTTTTTATTACACTTAAGGTAGACCCGTACCTTGAAGGGCTTAATTTTTATTTCTTAATATTTTCACTTAAAATTTTCAGTATAGTTGAAAAGTATGAATATTAGAACAACTACGTTAAAAAAATTATTATTATTATTTTTTAGTTTATGGACAAAAAAGTTGATATTTTACCCGGATTTTTCCAAATATTTAAAACTCTACTCCTCCCTTAATTTTATAGATTCAAGTCTAATTTGTTTTTTTACATCATTTATACAAGTGTGTAGATCAAAACAATGGTGAGACGTTTCGAAAATAATGAAAAATAATTTTTTGGCAAAATTAATTGTCTAGGACACTCAATTTTTTGAGAAAAAGAAAGCATTTTCAATGTAAAATGTATTTTTTTAAAACTTAGACAATCATATTTCATAAAAACTCACCATGAGTTTGTTTACTACATCATATGGAATAACACAAAAGAAAAATTAACTCAATAGGATGATTTTCCTCTGAGCCTTAGCGGTTTGAAGAAGGTGAAAAGTTCAGAAATATGTTTCCGAGAAAAACGCGATTAAAGATTTTAGTTGTTATTGAAAGTACTTATACACGTTATCTAAATTGTAAGAAAAACACATGAACAAAAGTACGACTACCAAATTTGAACAACATATATTTCAATATGTAAGGTATCATTTCTGATAATAAAATGTTTTTCGACAATTTCCAATTGTTTTTCGCTTTTCAAGGTACGGTTTTACCTTAATAAGTTTAATAAAAACTACCCATTGTTTAATAAGTCAAAATGCCTTTACTTTCAAAGCCAACAACATATAACATAAAAATCTACATACCATATTTAAAAAATAAATATTCTTTATCTCTTAACATATAGTTAACTATATTATTATTATTATTATAGTTAACAACATTCATCCACTAGATGGCTCTCATTACACCACAAACACAACAAACCTATTTTATCGATCAACCAAAAACTTCACAAAGTTACCACATAAATCTCAACTTCGGAAGTTAGTTAAGAGTAACTGTCCCCTAGATGGCGCTTCTCTCACCATCCGGTTGCCGAGCAACAGATCCCGAAGAGGCGCAAGAGCGAGTTCTCTCCTAGCATCCCAATAGAGAAGACAGGAGTGCCGAAATAGTTGTGTTAGTTAACGTGTTTCTGCATGTCACGTGCTATGGGAGTTACGAAAAAGTGGTGCTTTATTTGACTTGGAAAAAATGTGATGTGTTTAACAGGTTGTCTTACAATAAGGGTTTTAATTTTTTGAATAATAAGAATCTGAATTGTGAATTATTTTGTTAGTTTAAAAAATTGCTTAAAATGTCGTGTTTTTTTAATATAGTTAGTTGTGTTTTGAATCTGACAGGATTCAACGAAAAAAAACACTTAATATAAAAATAAACTCTTAAAAAAGTAGTTTCTTTAATTTATCTATAAATATTTAAATCAATGCCATCATTGAATTCTATATTTTTAACCCACAAAACTGAAAACACAGTTATATTTTCAATAATTCGTAATTTTGAAATACGATTTTATTTGAAAACTTTTGAGCTTAAATAACATTTTTCGGTAAAGCACGGTTTAAAAAAACATGCAAAATTAAAAAAAAAAGTTTTCATTTATATGGAAACTTACAACCAAGTGAAAAAAAATGACAAACGTAACCATATCACACAAATATTTGTGAACAGTTTAAAAATATTAACATACGTTATTAATAAGTGTTTTAGTAAAAGTTAAGTAGTGAACCATGTGCATTATAAACAGACACACCTTTATACACCAAACTATTAAGAAGATATTTAATTAACATTTTACACTTTATGCTTTTGGAATAATATGGATACAACGGAAGTGACATCAGCAAGAACTATTATCGAAGGACCGGTGAAATACCGTGATGGTAGGAAGGTAAGAATAAATTTATTTAATGAGTATTTATTAATTATTATATTCTTACCTATAGTTTTAGACTATCAATTTTTCCTTGTAGGTTCCTTACCTAATCTCGAAAGCCAATATTCTGTTTACTAAAATCCCAACTTCTTAGTAATCTCACGACAGATTTTTTGTATTGCTTCATTAAAGGCAATTTAATCAGCCGAGCATGCACATCAAAACTTTTACCAACAGTTGTACATTTAAAAATTATGCGACCAATTTACACTCTTAAAACAAAAGAGTGAAATCCACTCCTATAATGGAAGTGCATTTTCGGCATCGGAAAGGAGTGGAAATTAACTCAGACTGAGTAAAAACCGCTCGTTTTAAGAGTTTATGACGTAGATTGTTTCCTTTTATTTCTTTTACCCACTCCACAAAAAGAGTGAAATCCACTTCTATAGGGGAAGTGCATTTCCTGCACGGAAAGGAGTGGAAATTAACTCAAACTGAGTTAAAACCGCTCGTTTTAAGAGTTTAGGACGTAGATTGTTTCCTTTTATTTCTTTTACCCACTCCACAAAAAGAGTGAAATCCACTCCTATAGGGGAAGTGCATTTCCTGCACGGAAAGGAGTGGAAATTAACTCAGACTGAGTTAAAACCGCTCGTTTGTTTTAAGAGTGTAGTCTGATAGTATTACCCCCCCCCCCCCCCACGAGTGTATATATACGCCCAGCATAGCTTGCACGTTTCCAGCTGTGTATTTCTATCCTCCATAACCTACCTTTGTTTTGCACCAGTGCCACCTGCTTTAAATTTTGGTTTGTTGGTAGACATAGATTCAGGTTTATGTGCTTGGTCAGAGACCCGCTTATAAACCTTCGTCAAGTAAGACAGACCCACACAACACATACACATAAGTAACAGAGGCTGCCATCTATCGCCACCTCCACAATTTAGATATGTCCCTGAATTGGAGGGAAATAGTCTCCAAGGACCTGTACCCGTGGGAAACTGCGCCATGACCACCTACAGGACTTTCGGACCCACAGATTTAACGAGCACGTACTCCGCATATACTCGTATATACTAATATTAATGGGTGGGTCTTCAGTGGTATCGGGACTCGATCGAGGGACCTTCCGAGAACGAGACCTTAGCCACTAGGCTATCCACGGCTTTTAAATGTTAAAATATGTTCGGGCCCACAGACACGAAACAGTTAAAAAATACTAGTGACGAACATTGTGGCTTGTTTGGTTGGTTGGTAGACATATATATTCAGGTTTGTGTGCTTGGTCAGCGACCTGCTTATAAACCTTCGTCAAGTAAGACAGACACAACAGACAACACACACACACATAAGTGGATCCATCTAATTTTTAGAGACAGAGGCCAACTAGAGGATCCCCAGAATTGGCTTGTCACCCCCAGAGGTATTGATTTGGTATGGGAACTTAGAGGACTTTCGGACCCAACAGATTTAACGAGCACGTACTCCGCATATACTCGGTAGGTCTTCAGTGGTACCGGGACTCGATCGCAGGACCTTCCGATCCCGAGACCGAGACGCTGACCACTAGGCTCACGACGGCCCTAACATTGTGGCGATTCTCTATATAAGCAGAGCGTATATAAAAAAGTTGAAGTAGAAAGTAGGGCAATTTAGGATATGGTGTTATGCGTATACCATATTTGAGTCCCGAGCGCATGAACTGCTTCAAGTGGTTGGTTGGTGACATATATTCAGGTTTGTGTGCTTGGTCAGGTCAGAGACCCGCTTATAAAACTTCGTCAAGTAAGACAGACACAACAGACAACACCCATAAGTGGATCCATCAAATTTTTAGAGACAGAGACCAACTAGAGGATCCCCAGAATTGACTTGTCACCCCCAGAGGTATTGATTTGGTATGAGAACTTGGAGGACTTTGTGACCACGACGGAATTTAACGTGCACCAGTCACTATTAGCGTACACAGGGGTCTTCGGAAGGCAGCGGGGCTCAAACTCGCAACCTAAAGTATGCCAGTCTAAGACCTTACGGACCAGGCTATCCCGGCCTCTGCTTCAAGTGTTTTTCCGTGGCAGTTAACCGGTTAAATCACAGTTGTTCAGTTTTCCCCATCCATCACCATCTCTTATTTTGAAGGTGAGATAACCGCGACTCCGTAATTCTTCTGTACTGTCTCAAGATGCAGTTGAAGTGCAACGTTCTTCGGCCCAACCATAATTGTTTTTGCTATATAGCAACCCTTGATTTTATTTCTATTTTCATTAAAACAAGTACCTGCGCAGATGAAACCCGCCATATGGTCAGAAATATATATTTGTGGGGCCGTAGTGAGCCTAGTGGTCAGCGTCTCGGTCTCGGGATCGGAAGGTCCTGCGATCGAGTCCCGGTACCACTGAAGACCTACCGAGTATATGCGGAGTACGTGCTCGTTAAATCTGTTGGGTCCGAAAGTCCTCTAAGTTCCCATACCAAATCAATACCTCTGGGGGTGACAAGCCAATTCTGGGGATCCTCTAGTTGGCCTCTGTCTCTAAAAATTAGATGGATCCACTCATGTGTGTGTGTTGTCTCTTGTGTCTGTCTTACTTGACGAAGGTTTAGAAGCGGGTCGCTGACCAAGCACACAAACCTGAATATATATGTCTACCAACCAACCAACCAACAAGATGGATGACGTGCTCGTTAAATTTGTAGAGTCCAAAGTCCTGACGGCCGGCGCGGCGTTAGCGTGCGATGTCACTAAAAGTCCAGTTGGATGCCAGTTTAGGTGTCGAACTCGTCATTTGTACGTGGTTCTACATTACTAGGTGGCTGTGTTAAAGCTTCTAAAAGAGGCTAGAAATAGGCAGCCGGAAACGAATAAATCACCAAAATTACAAAACAAACGAGCCACCTCGAATGACTACAAGCGTCTCCTAATGTGATACAAAATAAATGCCAAAGTAATTTTTCTGCTACAGGTAAATAGTATTCTTATTTATTTGTTTTATTGTGTAGCACACTACAGGAGAAACTCCCAATTATAGGAGACACATACAAAAATAAGTTAAAACAGACACAGGACAGTAGAATTAAAAAACACTTGGTTAAAAACACACAAAACATTAGAATTTTGCTTAGAAATTGTGCAGTTTCATTTACTTTTGTGTACAAAATGTTTATATTTAATTTTTTTACAGTGGAAATCCAGGTGGGCAGTAGTGACGAAGCTCTCACCTGTAGCAGGTCAGTGATTTATTAGTTTTGCCGAGTTATTATAGGATCATCAATAATGATTGCTTCTTATTTTGTGTTAGTATTTTATGCAAATGAGGTAAAAATGAGGATAAAACGTTGTTAATCAGTAATGCTTTCGCATATTTTGTGTTTAACGATGCAGACTGATAATAAATTATTGTTAATCAATAATGATTGAACTAATTTACAGCTGTTAAGGGTTCAAAATGTCAATTGATTGTTGTTAATCAGGGATGATTGAATTAATTTACCATTGTTAACTGTTCAAAATGTTGATGGGCTAATCTGTAAGGATTACACTAATTTACTGCACTTACTTTATGCTAATGGATCAAACTGAAGATAAATTGCTAACAATCAGCATGTGGTTAAATTATTTTCTGTATGTTAATGGAGAAAATAGTCGATTAATGGTGTTTAATGAGTAATGATTGATCTAGCTTACTGTGGTTCACTTTTTTAACGTTTGGGAGAATTTACATGGATCCAAATTCCACTTACATATAGTAAAAAAAATCACGCACAATCAGTTGATTAGTATGTGATTTAAAAGTAGTTTTGGGAACAGGAATTGGTTTTGGAATAAAAATATTTAACATTTATTGAATCAAGTATTAACATTTAATATATTATCCCTAGTACAATTAATAAAATCATGAAATTTATCACTAATTTTTGATGCATGATAATATAATAGTACATTCCCAATTTTATTCTTAAACCTAAACTTTACTTTTAAAAGTGGTTTTTGATAATTTTTTTGTTAAACAGTGATGATTTAATGTATGAACTAATGTACTGTAATAATGTTATGGTTCAATATATATATTTTTGGGTTACATGCGTAAAATAAATGAATTCATGTGATATGGCCAAGATAAGTTCGTTTACAGATCAATCAACTAATAAATAATATTTTAATTCGATGTGGGTGTAACTGGGAAGGTCGAAAATTGCTGAAATTAGATCGTTGACTTGGACGATAGTAATTTTAAACTTTATCAAGTGATTACTAAATATTTGCCTTTTAATTTTTTTTATATTTTTCTAATATGATGATTCTCATGCCTGGTAAAAAATAATGCTTGAATGCGATGTGAACATTGATGCATTAGCTCTTTGGAACTGAGCATTCGTCGTAATTGTAATCAATTTCTATAACAATATCAGAATTCTGGATTTTAATACTATTACTGAATTTTGTATGAATATCGCAGTTTTGGAAAAGTTATTTTATGTATTTAATTTATCAAAATTATTGCTGAGTTCTGTAATGTTATTGTGAATAACTATTAATTTACAGTTGTCATGGAATCGGATCAAATACGCCAAATAAAAATTCGGAATTGATATCAACTATTAAAATAATACACAGTAGTCAATTTCTAGAACAATGTCGGAATTCTGGATATAAAGGATAGCGGATGCGATACATGATACTATTACAATGCTTAGAAAACCAAGACATTACTATGCAACTAAACAAGCCAAATAAAGATACTGCAGCGATATTAACTATTAAAACAATACATTCATATAAATTCCAATATCTCATTTCTTCTGGGTAACTTCATATATTATCTCTCACTAGAAACAAAATCAAATACTGCCAACAGCTTTTCATAAAAAAAATAAACCTTCAGCATTGTTATCTTCGTATCCAAAAGTAATTACAAAGAGAAGAGACACACAAAAAAAAGAGCAAAAATGTGTATTCTTGAGAAGAGAAAACGTCTGATAATAAGACAATGGAAGAAAAATAAGAGATTTTTTTGTCATTTTCATCCAGTAAACGTTGGATGAAGACCAAAATTGGCTTTTCTGGTTATTAACTTGAGGGGTAAATTGTTGGGTTTCATTTTTGCCTTTTTCGTGGTCGGTTTATTTAGGTTTGGGTATATTAAGTAAGGTATGGTAGATTTGATGAGTGATTTTTTTTTTGCCTAAGAAAAAGTAATTTATTGTAATTTTACTTTTGTGGGTGATGGTTGATTACCTTTGTTTCTGAATAAAAACTCTCCCGATCTTATTCTTGTAGATGAAGATGATGTTTATTCATCTTGAAGATGAATTCCAATTATTTATTTTAATCGAAATTTTTTCTAAATAAAACTTAAAAAGTTTAATAAATTTGAAAAAGGTTTTTTAAAAATGAAATTGAATTTTTTTAAATTACTTTTAATTCGTTTTCCTTTCGATATATTTATACCTCTTAAACCTTCTGAGAGACACAGCCGTATACACTTTTCAATAGACTGACAGTTTCTTCAACCTCACCCATAACTTAAGAAAATACGAAGATTTCATGATGAGTTAGACAATATGACAGCATGTGACGTAGCTGTATAGTCGAGTCGTTCCTTCAGTTGTAGCAAGAAAAACTGAAAATAATCTGGGGTTTTTTTATGATTCTATATGAATTTTTTCACCAAAAATTCTGCGACTCCTGTGAATTGTGTACATACAAAAATTACATAATTGTAGTTTCTTGTAAATCTCTAACCAAATGGAATATTAGTTTTCTAAAACCAATTAAAATTAAAATGGGAAAATCCATAGTTACCCAGTTGCAGTACTCACACAACGATACAAATTATAAAAAATTAACTAACTACCCTTCATTGATACAATATCTTACAAGGATGGGAATTAAGGGCCAAAACTTGCATCCTGCTTTCATTATAATTAATATTAATTTATTTTCTGAAAACTGCTACAATCGCATCTCTGCTTCAAAATATAAAATGTGTTGCTGCAATTTCTCTAGTTTATACCCCAAAAATTAAATTTTGCTGTTCCAAATTACTAGCAATATCCCCATCTCTGACCCCATCAAAAACTATTAAAACTAATCAAAACCAACACCCTAATGGGTTCCAAACAAAACAAGCCCCCTATAATATCTACCGACCAAACCTAATCGCCAGCCTTCTGACCCCTAAAACACAACACCGGCCCATATCGATATAAGCCGTCTAATCGATAGAAACGGCCAAACGATAATGGGGCATTGTTATCGAAAATCAATGACGTAATATGATCCAGGGGCTATGGGTATGACGTCCTATGTTATGTAAGGGGCGGCAAATGAGATGTAATATCGGAGGAATGTATATGATCTAGTATAGGTCAACGACCTTTGATTACATCCAAAAATAAAGACAAATAGATGGAAGGGTAAAGGTATAAAGGTTTCTTAAGATGTATAAAGGTTTCTTAAGATGTAACGCTCTTGTTTTCCTTTTTCTACGTACTGCGATTTCATTGGTGGCTTCGGTTTCACTCGCAAACGGACCAATATAGATGAAAAAGAAACTTTTCTTTCTAAGCTTTCTTTAACGAATGAACAACCAACAACTCAGCAAGAAGTTGGCATTTAAAAATGTAGTAACTTAAATATTCTTAGAAAACTTATTTTCGTATACCGAAACAAAAGTAAGTCCAGATAACAAATGAAAACAAAACGTTGAAGCTGTTGCCATCCAAAACATGAAACAATCCCATTGGAGATATCTGCAGAATGTAAGCAATGCATTCAAGTTGTGAAAATAAGTAAGTCAAAAAATCTTCATAGTATCTGAAGAAATGTGCAGCTATTGAAATCCGAAATTTTACTTAGCAGATTATTTGAAGAAAATCTGCAGACTTTTTTGTAGAGTTGGGAGAGTTTTATGCTTATGCCAAAGTTACCTCTCCAACGGCAGTTTATTTCTGTAAGCTGTGCGTCAAACTTCAGGTTTATTCCACGTGTTCTTTCTTTGATCCCATTTTAGTCCAATACTTTCGCCAGTTAAACTCGAATTCAAAAAAAATAAAATAAATAAAACCGAAAAAGTGTCGTAAAAATGTAAGATATCCGGATTCACTCCAACACGCTGTTTGCGTTCACGAATTTTTCTCTCGTTTTTGGATCGAATTTTTCTATCGTACTTCCTATGTGTTACTCGGAATAGCGGCATATCTTCCATTGATTGAAAATGGTACATGAATCAATACTATAAAAAAATGTGTCTACACTACAAAACAAAATTAATTTTGCAGAAAGATATTGGGATTTATCATTTGAACAGTTATTTCTGTAAAATTAAATATATGCCATTTAAAGTTTAGTTTAGTTTGAATTATCGTCGCACTAGAGCTACACGAGGGCTATTAGCGACGGGCGTCATATTTTAGAACCACAGCCAAGTGACGAGCCTACACCTGAGTAGGCACCCAACGCAACCGTTAAGGGCGGCACCGGACTTTGGAGAATATTTAACGTGCACTCCCTCTACCCAGGGTATTATTCGTAGGACATTTTTGACAGCACGGGCCGTTTATAGGTCGGCAGTTATTTTGGCGATGCCCGGACCCGAACCTGGGACCTTCCGCATGCTAGGCGAATGCCTAACGGACTACAGTTATTTCTGTAAAATTAAAAATATGCCATTTAAAGAAAAAAAACAGTATTTTCTGTTTAACAACCGCGTGAAGAGTACGAGCATGCAACCGTACAAGCATTTTAAGTTTTTGTTAGATGCCCTGTGTGGCGAAATAGCTTATTTGAAAGAGCGTTGGACTGCAGTCCGAGTTTCAAACCCGCGTTCGGCAGCTTATAAGGTTATTTGACTAAAAAAAAATTATATTCTTATGCCAAAAATATTAGACCCGTATTTTTTCTTTTTTTCAAATACCCCATAAAAAGGGAGAAAAAGGAATTTTGAAATTAGGATGAAAAATGACGCCCAAAAACGCTTTGTGACTGTCACGTGGTATCTATGACGTCACTAGTAACTAGTAACGTCATAGTAAACAAACTTTGAAACACCATTTTGGAATCTACTTTAAGCATATATGAACTATCCGTTTTTCTGTAAAACCTCCTTCCATTATCTATATAATTCTTATTTTAATAGTAATAAAGTAGATTAAATCCAGTTTAATTGCAAGCAAAAAAACAACACACCGGTTTGAATATATATACTAGTGACGTCAGCCAAATCGACGTCTTTGTGATCAAGTGACGTATCAATGAAAAAAAAACCATTTTAAAATGATTTTTATGAATTATTTAAAGATTTATTTTGCAAAGGCTATAATTAATAATAATTTAGGCTATAATTAATTTAATATTGGTTATTAAGTTATTTTAATTATTATTATGTTGATTTTGCATTTCTATGGTTAAATCATGTACAAGTTAAACAAGTGAAATATTAATCTAAAAATAAGTATTTATAAAAATTTGACATTTATGTTTATTACTAGAAAGGTTGCAGCATACGTTTCTGAAAAGAAAATGTATGGACATGTTTTAGGTAATGAGTGCCAACAAAAATGTTGAATGAAAATAAATTATTTCTTAATCCTCGGTTGGTGAAACAATGTCATGAAGAAACAAAACATCAATAGGCGCACCGATCAAAGGAAGGCAAAAAAAGGAAATAATTATTATATATATATATATATATATATATATATATATATATATATATAATATATAATATATATATATATATATATATATATATATATATTATATATATATATATATATATATATAATATATATATATATATATATATATATATATATATATATATATATATATATATATATATATAATATATATATATATAAAATATATACTTTAAAAATGCAAAAATAAATAAGCAACAGTTACATTTCATAAAAAAAGGTTAACAAAATCCAGCAGAACCCTGTTACACCAGTACCGTACAAATACAAACCGTCTTCGACAAATACAAGATTCAGAACACGATAAAAGTGTGCAACACGGGGGAAAATATTCAATTCGAAATCGCGCACAGCAAGTCTTGTTCCAACGCTTAACACGATTGAAAACCTTGCAGAGTTGTACAAGATCTCATAGAGTTAAGAAGAAGATAGAGATGACGCCGGGCAAAAATCAATAAAGAATCCGGTTTCCCAAGTGAAGCCATCGATCGCTTTGTAGTAAGCCCAAACAAACGCTCTCGGGGAAGTACACTGCTCAAAACAATTAGGGGAGCACATTGCGTACTTTTGTTAACACTTTCAGTTCCGACGTTTTATTTTTTTATTCTAAAAATCTAAAATTTGTGAAATAGATTCAGTATGCATCCAAAATGAAATGGGGAAAAATGGGGAAAAAAATCTTAATTTTTTAACTAAAATTTAAATGGAAAAAACTTGGAATCATAAATTTTGAATAAACTATAACAATAATTTTTTCCAACCTTTATTTGTTAAAATAAATTTTAAACATCTAAGAATGCAAGCTTGAAGAATTTAGGGTCAATTTATTTCATAAAATTTTTTGGGGAGTGAATTTTATTTTACCATGTTTTCATATTTGCATTTAATTAAAAGAAAGATTATTTAATTCTTCAAAAGATATGATACTTCCATCTAACGATACATAAGTGCTAGCTCAACTTAGTAAGAAAAATATCGCAAGCTGATGATTCCAAAGGGAATCATTGGGAGATAAAAGGGTTTAAACCATGTGTTCCCCTAATTGTTGTGAGCAGTGTATTTGGCGCCATTCTACAGTGGAGTTTGTATTGGCTTATTAATACTAGCTTTATAAACCCGGCGTTGCACGTTTGTATACCCATAATAACGATGTTTTTTTATGAAAACTTCGATTTTATACCAATTGATCTAATCTCCACTGCTCTCTCAGCACCCAATCAGTATATTATAATCTTCTCCCATTCTTGTATCGGTATTAATAAAAAAAAAATAAGTGGATGTCCGATTGTATTCAGGTCCTATCAGCAGTTTGAGTCCGAGCATTTTGCTTTCCGTTTGCCAAGTCAAGCCCTCGATCGCTTTGTAGTAAGCCCAAACAAACGCTAAAAGGCCAAGAATTTGGCGCTATTGTACAGTGGAGTTTGTACGGCTTATTACATATGAAGAGTCTAGAGAAGAACCCCTTGATCGACTGGGAAACTGTCTGCATTAGGTCTGCTTGGCGAAGATAGTCATCACCTAAACTGGGGTGAAGAAACAAGTATTGTCATGGTTCTTATCACACGGCGCACGGATTTACTATCTCTTTGATCGAGATTCAAGCCAGACACTAGAAAAAAGAGATGTAGATTAAGACTTAACTAGATGTGCGATTAGGGAAAAAAAACCAAAGGAGAAACCAGTTTCCGATCGCCACTACTCGCCTAGCAGAGATACGGATTAATTCCCAGTCGATGAAGAGGTTTTCCTCCTGTATTCTTCATATATACTTGGTGACTTTTTAACTCTCTAATATAACAAGTAGGTTTGTAACAGATACTGTCACTTAACTCGCTTCCACATATTTGTGTTTAACAGGAAAAAACGCGCCAAACACAACATTACTTCTATATTTAACATTTACAAGCTAAATTTGGCTAGTTTCATTTATTTTATTTCGAAAATTCAATAATTATTACTTATCGTTTGCAAAAATTAATTTATATTTTAAAGAATAAATATGTCATATTCCTCGCTTTTAAATAGAATGAAAACATTTCATTTCAACATACAAGGATTCCGTAGTGAAATATATTTGACGTCATTTCAAACTGATCGATGTCGCAAAAATAAATTTATTTTAATTTATTGTCCAAAAGAATTAAAGTTTCTCGAGCGATTGTTGCGAATGGCAAATGTGATTTAATTCTAATAAAAACAGGGCCTTTAGCTATTTGTAATTCAAAGTTTTAAACGCCAAAATTAACTATTTTCATTAATCTTCTTTCTCAGATTTAATAATTAGACTTTATCGTTTGCTAAATTTGTTTGAAGTTCGAAGAATAATGATGTAATCTTTTTTAATAAATATTTTTGTCGCACAGTTTGTGTTACATATTTTAATTACTGTATTATATGTAATTGCAATTAATTTTTAAACATTTCTTGTGTCTTGTACAGAAATGTCTGAAATGTTATTTAGAAGTAGAAAAATTCCCTTAATTTTTTATGTTAAATTAAAATAATTATATTTAATTTCTTTAAACAGTACTAATTGAAAATATGAGTACAGTAGTGGGGGATTTAAACAGTATTATACAGTTTTTATGAGTAGCTTTAAGCAATTGTTTCTCTAAACACATACGATACTCTATAATTTAAGATACTTTTCTAGTTTATTTTATTCATTGCGAAATGATATAAATTCTTGCAAATCTATATAAAAATATCTCATTTGTTCTTAAAATAATCTTCTTTTGTAGTACTCAACAACTTGCTTAGTTAAACTGCAGCAGTCTGGAACACCAATCTTGCATTTTGCAATAATTTCATTAATGAACGTATATACAAAAAAATTATTTGACTATGTACCTTGTAGTGTTTTATTTTTTAAATGAAAATGCTTAAGGGGGAATGGACGCGCTGGACCTCGGGTCTCCAAAGCAAAGTGCATCAGCGGTAATCCAAATGCGAAAAAAAATATTTTCTCTGCCCAATTTCTCGGGCTGCATGAATATTTTTACTAACAGATTGTTTTATGTGATAAATGTAGCTGACTTGCAGGTCCCGACAATCCCACTTTTTGAAATGGTTTGAATATTTTTTTAAAATTTTCAATAAATAATTTTACAAAAAGATATTCGAAGCAATTTTTAAAAAGGGTGGGATTATAGAGACTTGTAAGTTATTACATTTATTATTTCAAAAAATGCGTTTGTAAAAATATTCAATACAGCCGGAGAAATGTGGCAGAGGAAATATTTTTTTCCCCATTGATTACCACTGAGGCACTTGATTTGGAGACCCGCGGTCCAGCGCGCCCATTCCCCCTTAATGAAGTTAAACAAATTAAATTTATTCGTTGTTGTATTTACTAAAAAATTGTAGATTAATAAAAACAAAACGTTTGAATAGATTTTTGTATGTCAGTTCTGCAATACAATTTTATTTTAACTAAAGGTCTTATTTTGTTTTGTGTGAAATGTAATTAATACAATATATTCATTATAAAAAAAGATTATTAATTGGCAAAAAAAGCCTCTGAGTAGCTGTAGAGTCACTAGATTATTGTAAATAAAATAATTTACAGCAAATATGAAATTTAAAAAAATACCAGCATATTCCATTTCAAAATCTAGGCATTGTTCTATAAGGTTCAAATATATGTCATACAGCAAAAATTATTCATAATTTGGCATAACTACGCGATTTTTTTAATAAAATAATCTAAAAGTCGCCAAGTTACGCTAAATCGCCAAACCTGAATCTCATTTTCCGGTGACAAAAAAAAACTGACATGATTTCATTGTGAGTCGCCAAGTTAGCGCTGCATTGCCAACGCGCAGCACACATAAAATAATTTCTAATTAAAGGGGTAACAAGAAGTTCATAAAGAACTAAATAGCCTACTTTCCTGTTACTTAAATACTTACTGAAGTTCTAATCGGGAAAAAAACTAGGTTCCTAAAGTAAATATCATCAACAGCCGTTTCTACACTAGATTTATACACATTAGAAAAAAAAATCGAAACACAGCACCCAGCTATAATTTAAACTTCTAAAAGCAAAATCAACTATTTTCCTTAATATTCGTTCGCAAATTAATTAAATATTATTTAGCATCTGCTCGTGATTTATTTGTAGTTCAAAGAATAAATATTTATTAATAACAAAAGTAATGAAACTACTCCGAACTGCATTAAAAAACAAGAAATGTAAATTAAAACTAAGCATAATTGCATGCAAAAGTATGCCTTGCCGCTTTCTTGGTAGATAATTAATGAATAATCAAAGAATCAAATTGTTCTACATTTTATGACGTCATTCCAAACTGATTCATGAAAATATTATTTTGCTTCAAATATGTTTAAATAAAGTTTCTCATGCCATTGTTGATTTGGCAACAGTGATTTAAATGACTCAAAATTGAATTTCAATGCTATTTCAATGGGAAATTCGCCGACAGATAGTAGATTTATGTCCGTCCGGACGTACAGACAGACGGACAAAAAGTATGAAAGTTGGGTATCTGAGGTCATAGCTTTCTAACAAAAAAAGAATTTTTAAGATCCGATGATTAGAACCGATTTTGGAAGGGGGGTACAGACAGACAAACGGACAGACAGGCGGACAGACAGACGGACAGACATACGAACAAACAGACAGATGGACATACAGACAGATGGACAGACAGACAGATGGACAGACAGACAGATGGACATCGACCGCATTTTAATACCTACAGTGATTTAAATGACTCAAAATTGAATTTCAATGCTAATTCAATGGGAAATTCGCCGACAGATAGTAGATTTATGTCCGTCCGGACGTACAGACAGACGGACAAAAAGTATGAAAGTTGGGTATCTGAGGTCATAGCTTTCTAACAAAAAAAGAATTTTTAAGATCCGATGATTAGAACCGATTTTGGAAGGGGGGTACAGACAGACAGACAAACGGACAGACAGGCGGACAGACATAGAACAGACAGACATACGAACAGACAGACAGATGGACAGACAGACAGATGGACATCGACCGCATTTCAATACCTACAGTGATTTAAATGACTCAAAATTGAATTTCAATGCTAATTCAATGGGAAATTCGCCGACAGATAGTAGATTTATGTCCGTCCGGACGTACAGACAGACGGACAAAAGTATGAAAGTTGGGTATCTGAGGTTATAGCTTTCAAACAAAAAAGAATTTTTAAGATCCGATGATTAGAACCGATTTTGGAAGGGGGTACGGACGGACAGACGGACAGACAGACAGACAGACAGACGGACAGACGGACAGACGGACATCGAACCGCATGTCAATACCTACTTTTTCATTTTTTTAATTCTTTCGAATTAAAAAAAGAAAAGTAGGCTAAAAATGAGCGAAAAATGCAATTTCTCGCCCTTAATGCATTAAAGTAACATGCTTGAAACGATTTTATGCAGTTTTCATGGCCTTTTAGACCTGCATTTACTATAGCGCGTTATCGAAGTTGGGAAATTTTAACATTGCTTTCAACGGTAGACCGCCAAATTGCGCCAACTGATAGACTCAAGATGGCGATCGCGTCAGCTCCCCTGTTATAGGAGCCTTAACGTATCCCACTTGTCTGTGGGACTTGTGGTTCTTTCTGTGAAAGTGGGGGACATATAGACGGACTGAACGATTATAAAACCTTCCACTTTTTACGTTATAAACGTAGTGTGAAGCTAAAACTATACTTACAACGCATTTTTAGCCTACTTTTCTTTTTTTAATTCGAAGAATTAAAAAAAATGAAAAAGTAGGTATTGACATGCGGTCGATGTCCGTCTGTCCGTCTGTCCGTCTGTCTGTCCGTACCCCCCTTCCAAAATCGGTTCTAATCATCGGATCTTAAAAATTTTTTTTTGTTAGAAAGCTATAACCTCAGATACCCAACTTTCATACTTTTTGTCCGTCTGTCTGTACGTCCGGACGGACATAAATCTACTATCTGTCGGCGAATTTCCCATTGAATTAGCATTGAAATTCAATTTTGAGTCATTTAAATCACTGTAGGTATTGAAATGCGGTTGATTTCCAACTGTCTGTCTGTCCATCTGTCTGTCTGTTCGTATGTCTGTCTGTTCGTATGTCTGTCCGTCTGTCTGTCCGCCTGTCTGTCCGTTTATCTGTCTGTCTGTACCCCCTTCCAAAATCGGTTCTAATCATCGGATCTTAAAAATTCTTTTTTTGTTAGAAAGCTATGACCTCAGATACCCAACTTTCATACTTTTTGTCCGTCTGTCTGTACGTCCGGACGGACATAAATCTACTATCTGTCGGCGAATTTCCCATTGAATTAGCATTGAAATTCAATTTTGAGTCATTTAAATCACTGTAGGTACTGAAATGCGGTTGATCTCCATCTGTCTGTCTGTTCGTATGTCTGTCCGTCTGTCTGTCCGCCTGTCTGTCCGTTTGTCTGTCTGTCTGTACCCCCCTTCCAAAATCGGTTCTAATCATCGGATCTTAAAAATTCTTTTTTTGTTAGAAAGCTATGACCTCAGATACCCAACTTTCATACTTTTTTCCGTCTGTCTGTACGTCCGGACGGACATAAATCTACTATCTGTCGGCGAATTTCCCATTGAATTAGCATTGAAATTCAATTTTGAGTCATTTAAATCACTGTTGCCAAATCAACAATGACATGAGAAACTTTATTTATTTAAATATATTTGAAGCAAAATAATATTTTCATGAATCAGTTTGGAATGACGTCTTAAAATGTAGCACAATTTGATTCTTTGATTGTTCATTAATTATCTAACAAGAAAGCGGCAAGGCATACTTTTGCATACAATTATGCTTAGTTTTAATTTACATTTCTTATTTTTTTAATGCAGTTTGGAGTTTCATTACTTTTGTTATTAATAAATATTTAATTATTCTTCGAACTACAAATAAATCGCGAGCAGACGATAAATAATATTTAATTAATTTGCGAAATAATATTAAGGAAAATAGTTGATTTTGGCTTTTAGAAGTTTAAATTATTAGCTGGATGCTGTGTTTCGATTTTTTTTCTAATCTGTATAAATCTAGTGTAGAAACGGCTGTTGATGATATTTACTGTAAGAACCTAGTTTTTTCCCGATTAGAACTTTAGTAAGTATTTAAGTATCAGGAAAGTAGGCTATTTTAGTTCTTTATGAACTTCTTGTTCTTATCTGTGAAGAAATTCCCACCATCTTGAAAAGTTCAGATCTTGTGCTACAACTTACAAATACGCAATATTGCTTTTTGATTTTTAGCCTACTTTCTTTTTTTAATTCGAAAGAATTAAAAAAATGAAAAAGTAGGTATTGACATGCGGTCGATGTCCGTCTGTCCGTCTGTCCGTCTGTCTGTCCGTACCCCCTTCCAAAATCGGTTCTAATCATCGGATCTTAAAAATTCTTTTTTGTTAGAAAGCTATAACCTCAGATACCCAACTTTCATACTTTTTGTCCGTCTGTCTGTACGTCCGGACGGACATAAATCTACTATCTGTCGGCGAATTTCCCATTGAATTAGCATTGAAATTCAATTTTGAGTCATTTAAATCACTGTAGGTATTGAAATGCGGTTGATGTCCAACTGCCTGTCTGTCCATCTGTCTGTCTGTTCGTATGTCTGTCTGTTCGTATGTCTGTCCGTCTGTCTGTCCGCCTGTCTGTCCGTTTGTCTGTCTGTCTGTACCCCCTTCCAAAATCGGTTCTAATCATCGGATCTTAAAAATTCTTTTTTTGTTAGAAAGCTATGACCTCAGATACCCAACTTTCATACTTTTTGTCCGTCTGTCTGTACGTCCGGACGGACATAAATCTACTATCTGTCGGCGAATTTCCCATTGAATTAGCATTGAAATTCAATTTTGAGTCATTTAAATCACTGTTGCCAAATCAACAATGGCATGAGAAACTTTATTTAAACATATTTGAAGCAAAATAATAATTTCATGAATCAGTTTGGAATGACGTCATAAATGTAGAACAATTTGATTCTTTGATTATTCATTAATTATCTACCAAGAAAGCGGCAAGGCATACTTTTGCATGTAATTATGCTTAGTTTTAATTTACATCTCTTGTTTTTTAATGCAGTTCGGAGTAGTTTCATTACTTTTGTTATTAATAAATATTTATTCTTCGAACTACAAATAAATCACGAGCAGATGATAAATAATATTTAATTAATTTGCGAATGAATATTAAGGAAAATAGTTGATTTTGGCTTTTAGAAGTTTAAATTATAGCTGGGTGCTGTGTTTCGATTTTTTTTTCTAATGTGTATAAATCTAGTGTAGAAACGGCTGTTGATGATATTTACTTTAGGAACCTAGTTTTTTTTCCCGATTAGAACTTCAGTAAGTATTTAAGTAACAGGAAAGTAGGCTATTTTAGTTCTTTATGAACTTCTTGTTAATTATCGTTTTAGCTTCCACACTACGTTTATAACGTAAATAGTGGAAGGTATTATAATCGTTCAGTCCGTCCGTCTGTCTGTCCGTCCGTCACCCACTTTCATAGCTCAAACTACAAATGCTACGGACAAGTGTGATACGTCGAAAAAATTCAGCGCATCGAAATTAGAATACGTTGAAAATATCAGAAAAGAATTCGAAGTACTTCAATTATTTTTTAAAAAAAAACAGCAAAATTGAATGCTCATTTTAAAAATCATAGGAAGCCATTTTTATTAGAATTAAATAACCATTGCCATCGCAACAATCGCTCGAGAAAATTTAATTCTTTTACACAATAAATTAAAATAAATTTATTTTTGCGACATCGATCAGTTTTGAAATGACGTCAAATATATTTCACTGCGAGATTCTTTGTATGTTGATATGAAATATTTTCATTCTATTTAAAAGCGAGGAATATTGCATATTTATTCTTTGAAATATAAATTAATTTTTGCAAACGATAAATAATAATTATTGAATTTTCGAAATAAAATAAATGAAACTAGCTAAATTTAGCATGTAAATGTTTAATATAGAATATTAAGGCAGTGTTTGTCGCCTTTTTACCTGTTAAACACAACTGTTGTGTGGAAGCGGTTTAAGTGACAGATTCTGTTACAAAGCTACTTGTTTTAAGGAATAAAATGTGTTTCACAGAATTAACTAACATTGAGAGAGCGGGTTTGTTTTTTGTTTGGGCTTATTAGGGTTTCTTGGCGACTTTATGACGGCTTCACTTTGTTTCCCGCCAAGCATTACCATCTTTTTCTAAACTCTATGCAAAAAAGCGCTCCTGTTACCTTTTGCAAATACCGTAAGCTTTGAACGTTAAAATCAAGATGGAGGAACATTTTCTTGAGAAAGGAAGGGAAAAAATGTAACCGAATATAAGGACGAGTCGCCGAAAAATCTATTAGATTCCATTTTATCGCCTCAAACGCGGTTGAATTTTATGTGATATTTTTTAGTTATGGAAATATTCAGGTATGTTTGTAGCGTGGTTGCTAAGTTTTTTTAGGTTGGTTGATGTCGTTTAGTTGTTTGAAAATATTTTTGAAATTAATATGCTTTTTATGGTTTTTTGTGGATTGCGACCTTAAATACGAAAAAAAAAGTTAGGTGTTTTCAAATAAATATTTAAATACGACAACCCATTCTAATGCACCTATTACAAACTGAAATTCGCTGTAAAAAGTGCCACCAAAAGCCAAAGTGCTACAAATAGTGCCACCCATGGAAATATCATTCTACATAAAAATTGTATGTAAATATCTGCACATTTTATGAGGTGTTTTGATTTCATTTTATTTTTCAATTACTGTTCTACTTTTTATGTAAGTAAGGCCTTATTTGTAGGTATCATTCGTATTAAGAAAATATGTTTACATAAAGAATTACTTTAATGATAGTTATACTTGTCAGTGCGATTAATGCTAGCTTACTGAGTCGAGTTGCCTCCCTTTTAACTAGAGCTGCATGACTGCTGCTGGCGACAGGCATCATAATTTAGTTTAGTTTGAATTATCGTCGCACGAGCTACACGAGGGCTATTGGCGACGGGCGTCGTATTTTAGAACCACAGTCAAGTGACGAGCCGAAACCCGAGTTGGCACCCAACGCAACCGTTAAGGGCGACATCGTACGCAGCGTTAGGACTTTGAAGGATATTTAACGTGCACTCCCGCCACACGCGGTATTATTCGTCGGACATTTTTGGCTGCACGGGCCGTTTATAGGTCGGCAGTTATTTTAGCAATGTCCAGACCGGAGCCTGGGACCTTCCGCATACTAGGCGAATGCCTAACCGACTGGGTTCCCCAGCCCCCGCATCATAATTTAGAACCACAGTCAAGTGTCGATGCGCGACACCTGAGTAGGCACGCATTGCAACCGTTAAGAACGACATCGTACGCAGCGTTGGGACTTTAGAGCCGTTTATAAGTTGTCAGTGATGTGAGCAATCTCCGGACCCGAACCTGGGACCGTTCACATGTAAAGCAAGCACTTACAGATTACGGAGTGACTAAATACCTGCCCAAAACTCACAGCCGAAACCAGAAAAAAGGTTGCTTTAAACATTGCGCCAAATGTAGATATTGGAAAAATACGCCAATAACCCAATTTAAGCATGGACGATGTAACAGGTTGTTTGTGATTTGAAATTTGTTGATGATTTTTGTATATTTATTGTATTTTGTAGATTTATTTTCTTCAAAATGCATACCCTTCATAATGCAACAACTAAACTATTATTATCAAAAATTAATATGTATTATTGGCACAGACTTTTATGGCACGGACCAACTGAAAAGAATTGATTGCGATAACATTTGGCGATTTTAGAATTGACAATCTAGCGATCAATAGCCAATGCCTGCAACCTCGTGATAGTTGTTTGTACGGGTTTTGGGCAGGTACTTAGCCTCGGCGTACAGATTAAGCTTCCCCGGTCCCAAAATTGTAGAAAGTGTTAAGGGGACCGGGTAGGCAAAAATTTCACAAATATCGATTTTTTTATTTTAGTGTGGAAAATAGCTTATACTTTTAGCTTTCCATACATAGCATACTATAAACAATCTGAGCGGATTTTAAATCACAGTTTCAATTTTTGTAAACGCGCCAAGCGAAATTCGTATGTTATTCAAGCTTTATCTTAAACGGCCTTTTACTCAGCATGTATATTTTGGATAGTTTTATTATGTTAAATTGGTCCCTTGCGTTTCAAAAGTATGTGTTTTTTTTTAAACTTGGAGTTATTATTAATTGCAATGTTTAAAAGACAATTGTGCATGGATTTAAGGATCTGATAATTATGTATTGTTTATTTTCAATTTTTTTTAACTCATGTAGTTGAAAAATTCCCCTTTTTTGCCGTCACAGCAAGTTTTATTTTTAAAACATTAACAAAAAAAAGTGAAAAATTTCATGAATTTTAGGCAAAAACTAAATAATTTTTTTAATTTTGCCTACCCAGTCCACTTAAATTTAGTGAGCAATATGTAACTTTTAATTCATTTGAGTGCCTTCTGTGACATTTTAAATTACTTGTTTGTTTTACTTCATCTTTCGACGGCTGTTGAAACAGAAATTATGTTTCGAATTTGAATTTTTGAAAGAATTTGTTACTCAGAACATTTTACTAGGAGGAGCTAACAAAAATATTGTCTAGGGCAAAGTCACTGAACTATACCTAGAATTTACTAATAATTCCTTTAATTGCCATTACTCTAAATTTGACAGGGGGCTGGGGAGCCCAGTCGGTTAAGGCGTTCGCCTTGCATGTGGAAAGTCCCAGGTTCGGGTCCGAGCATTGCCAAAATAACTGCCGACCTATAAACGACCCGTGCAGCCAAAAAAAATGTCTGATGAATAATACCCCGTGTAGAGGGAGTACACGTTAAATAAGCTCATGAGTTCCAACTCTACGTACGATGTCGCCCTTAACGGTTTCGTTGGGTGCCTACTCAGGTGTCGGCTCGTCACTTGACTGTGGTTCTAAAATAAGACGCCCGTTACCAATAGCCCTCGTCTCTAGTGCGGCGATAATTCAAACCTAATCGCTCTTAAAATGTAGTTTTGGGTATGCCTACTCGGGTGCCGGCTCGTCCCTTGACTGCAGCTCTAAATGACGACACCAGTCGCCAATAGTAGCTCTAGTGCAACAAAATTTCAACCTAAACCTTATCACTCCTGTTCAAAACTACGATATGCATATCAGGCGTGGGAATACACTGCAAAAACGGAACTAAAATGAGCAATTAGTTTAGTTTGAATTATCGTCGCACTAGAGCTACACGAGGGTTATTGGCGACGGGCGTCGTATTTTAGAAAGACAGTCAAGTGACGAGCCGACACCTGAGTAGGCACCCAACGCAACCGTTAAGGGCGACATCGTACACAGCGTTGGGACTTTGGAACATATTTAACGTGCACTCCCTTTACACGGGGTATTTATTCGTAGGACATTTCTGGCTGCACGGGCCGTTTATGGGTCGGCAGTTATTTTGGCTATGCTCGGACCCGAACCTGGGACCTTTCGCATGCTAGGCGAAAGCCTAACCGACAAATAAGCAACCAGAAACGCTATCACATCAATAGCCACTAGACTCCAAAATCCAATCCGTTCCAAAATCTTAACTACAACCACATCTAACGTTGCCCGAATATCCCTATTAACCCTTTCCATTAGATCCGGACTATCAGGCCCCGGGCTATCCGGCCAAACACAATGCCCAGGTGTGAATGATTGCTTTGTAATGAGAGGCCGTATCTGTAGCTGATTGCGGGAGGCGTATGTGCGATTAGGTTAACATAAGACAGGCTTATTTGGGCCATATTGCCGGGTGTAATTACGGATATGGGTGTTGGTATTTGCCTCGAGCGGTTTGGATGGTTGGAAATGTAAAATTTGGGTTTGTTGTAGCTCTGCCTTATGAATAAAGGAGTGTTTGTTTAATATATCACATGATTTAAACTATCTTCAAGGTTAAGTTTAATGAGCAATATGCAACTTTTAATTTATTTGTGTACCTTCTGTAACGATATTAATTACTTGAATGCTTCTTTTCGCCACCTTAAGCAATTCAGGGCTCATTTAGGTTTAAAAATTCCCTTTATTTTGGTTCGCTTTCATCATTTTAAACTTGTTAATTGGCTTGTTTCGGGAGACGCATTTTCTTCCAAATTTCATTTCTGCATTTGGATTTCCCAATCGGCACTCGAGAAAAAATTAATTTTCATTCAGCATTTCTGTTGCCACCTAACACCTGAAACATACCCATTATATTGCTTGACGTGACTGCTGGTATAACATTTTACCCTAATTGTAAATGCAAGTTAGAATTTTAAAATTACCTTAAATTGCGTTTTTAGAGTCTATTAACGATTTTAGCGGTAATACCGTTTTAGCGTATAGCGTCACCTTTTAACAGCGAGTATACGAGCTTTAAACTTTTATGCCAGTGTTATCTCAAAATGAAGTATCAAATGTTAAATTAACCGAATGCAATAATTTCACTCGAAGCCATATTTAAACAAAGTTATACATTTTCCTCACCCGAAATTAATTTTCTCCCGACTGTACAAGTGTCATTTTCATTTCTGACTGTTTCGCCAAACGGTCAAAACTCTTGACAAATTAAACCTGAGTTTGAGACACGGAAATTTGGACTGTTCGACAAGACGAATGGAATCAAGGTTTTTCAGAAAGGAACCAGGAAAATTATTTGAAAACTGTATTAAATGAATAGTTACAAGTAAAAAAGAGTACAACTCTTTAGTAGAATTTCTCACTATGCTAATTTCTTTTTATATTTTAGAGAAAGAAGTGTACTGAGATATTTATGTAAACTTAACCCACTTTTTGTAGACTTAACTCATAAAGAGTTTAAAAATAAAATAACAAAATTTTTTATATGGTTTTAGTATGCACCAGTTACATAGACACCGCTTTATTTATTGGCAATTTTTTTTAACATTTTATTTTCTCAACAAAAAAGAAAAAGTCTTCATGATGTCCCTCTATCCCTCTTTGTCGGATTGCCTGTATTTTCGAAGAAAATATACAAAACTTACTCGCGCACGGTTCACTATTATTTTTTTTAAGTTCCAAACATGCTTCGTTCCTCTCTTTCGGAACAGCCGACAACCCAAACCGGAAGGATAGTGTGACGTCACAGAGAGTTTCTCCGTCTTTTTTTAGTTGAGACGGCCGTACTCTGCGATACATCCATGACCCACTTAATAATATTGACGTTGCGACATCGTATAACAAACATGGAACAGTTATGATATAATGGCCGGTCCCAATTTGGCGATTTGTATTACAATGCCAAGCAACGAAAATCCCCAAATGTGGTTAACATTCCACTTCATATTTATAAAACGCCATAGGTATAGCAACAGTAGGTTAAATTTTCGAGCTCAGCGAAAGTCACCAATGAACGCACAAGGCCATTCTATCATAGCTTTACCGAAATCCTAAACCAAAATGTGCTATTACTACTTGGATTCACTCTTAAAACAAAATAGTGAAATCCACTCCTATAGGGGAAGTGCATTTTCGGCACCGGAAAGGAGTGGAAATTAACTCAGACTGAGTTAAAACCGCTCGTTTTAAGAGTGTAGGACGTAGATTGTTTTCTTTTATTTCTTTAACCTACTCCGCAAAAAGAGTGAAATCCACTCCTACAGGGGAAGTGCATTTTCGGCACCGGAAAGGTGTGGAAATTAACTCAGACTGAGTTAAAACCGCTCGTTTGTTTGAGTGTTCATTTGTAAACCAAATACGAAATTGACCAAATTGGCTCATAGTTCCTTCCGCCTTAACCAACCTCCATTGTTTGACAAGACGAGCTCGACTTCCGTGACAAGTGCCCGTTCTTGGCGTCCATTCGCGGCGACTTAATTGAACTTGTCTCGCGTCAAACGGGTGAGAATTTCTGGACACCACTTTGGGTGTTTCTGACAAGTATGGATATTAGCTATCCAGTATTGGAGAGCAATATGTATTTGTTTTAAGGTAATTAGTTTTGAAATAGTTACTAGTTAATAATATTTAGAAATAGTTCAGTTCAATAGTGTTTATATGCCTAGTTAATGGGAATGTTTCAGATGATGTAACGCTCTTATTTTCATTTGTTATCCTTACTGGATTTCATTGGTTGCTTCGGTTTCACTCTCAAAATAACCGATATAGATGAAGTTTTTCTTTCTATGCAAACTTTCTTTAACAAATGTTTTGAACAACCAAGAGCACAGCGAGAAACTAGCATTTAAAAAATTTAATGAGTAAAATATTCTTAGAAAACTCGGTTTCGATTACCAAAACAAAAGTAATTCCAGTAAACAAATGACAACAAATTGTTGGAGCTGTTGCTATCCACAACGTGAAAAAACACCATTGGTATCTTCTCACTTCACTGGTAAAATTGAAGTAATTTTGATTGTTAACTATCAATAAGACTTGGTCACAACCAGACTTGTCAATAAGTGAGCATTCAAATTATTTGAATCTGTTTCTTTATTTTTCTAACAAATAATGGGAATATTTCTTTTGATGTCACGCTCTCCATACTGCGATTTCATTGGTTGTTTTGTTTTCTTTCCCTACTACTTGAAACAAGCTCATTGGTTTTTTTATAACGTCACGCTCACCGAAATGCGATTTCATTAGTTGTTTTGTTTTCTTTGACAAAGTGCTGAAACAAGCCCATTGTAAAAAAAAAAGTTTTCTCGTGTCAAACGGGTCATAATTTCTGGACACCACTTTGGGTGTTTCTGACAAGTCTTTAGAGTAGATAAGGTAAGATTAAAAGAGTTTGAATTTTCACTTATATAAATATAACAGAGTATTAGACTCTTCCAAAGTTGATGGGTCCTTTATCTTCAAATATACAGCTAATTTTTCATGAACTTATATTTCAGCTAATTTTCGAAACATATTGAATTTATCCTTTTCTCCATTATTATCTGCTATATGCTTGACAAATTTAAAAAGTTTTTTAAACAGTCTAGGGAGATTCAAACCATTTGAATACGTTTTTGAATTCAAAGCATATTGTGTCTCTTTCTTTAAAAAAATCTACACAAAAGGTGTAGTTTTGCAATTAAATAACAAAAACGGGAAAAATATTCGTGTTTTTTTTAACCTTTTTTATATAATGTTGTTGCACTTGAATACTAAATTAGAACACATCTCACTAACTGTTCTAGAGCGCTCACATTAAACCTAAATATGTCCTATGGATATGCCTTCTACACATCATTATTTAGAGCCGCGGTAGCTCAGTCGTGTGAAGCGTCGTGCTCGCATCGGAAGGGTTGTGGGTTCTGTCCTCGGCGGTGCTCGCAATTCTGATGGTTGCTGGGTCGGCGCTTGTATTCGACTAAAGACCGCCGTGTTGCTAATGGTGGCTGGGGCACGTTAAATATGTCGTGGTCACAAAGTCCTCCATGTTCCCACACCAAATTAATACCTCTGGGGGTACCAGACCAGGGGGTTATCGGCCTTTGATCAGGATCAAAATTCCGATATGTGAGTGAGAATGGATGTGTGAAAGGGACCGTCCTCTAAAACGGATGTGTCATGCTGCGAGCAAAAGTCGGACTTCCTCCCTTGTGGCGCTCAATAAAAACGGAAGCCGCCCCCGTTATTTTAATTGCATTAGCCCTCGCTCTTCAAAAAATGCGAGAAAATGATAACACTGTTTGTTAGCTTCCCTGCATTAACACTATATCAACAGAGAATTCAGTTATACAGAAATAGGAAATAAAATAGTTTCATTTATTGTATTAGGACAACGTAACACGAAATAGTTTTGCTACTTTAATTTTCCCGACCCCCGACAAAATGATGAATTATTAATGTATCATTTGTTGTTTGTTTTAGGCCTATTAGTAAACAAACTTACACTTATGTAACTCCTAAGTATCTTAAGAACAAAAGAAAGTAACGATGAGACATCGGAACATAGAAGATGCTCCATCTATTGATTAGCATTATAGTACTGTACTGCAATAGGGATACTCCTAGGGCACTTAATCCTCCCCCACCCTCCCGTACCCAACAGATTTAACGAAGTTCTACTAATGTCGATCATTTAAATAACAAAAATAAGTGTTTTTTAAGGGAGCACTAATTAAGTAAATAAAATTTACACTTACGTAACCCTAACCGTATTTAAGAAAAAAAAAGCAAGGTGAACGGAGTAGAGACATCGGAACATAGAAACAGAGCTCCCTATATAATTATGCATTATAGTACCTGTACTCAATAGGGACACCCTAAGGGAAATTAATTCCCCCCCCCTTTTCCCCCGTACACGTCACAGGACTTTAACAAGAAGTTCTTAAAGAGCTAAAATAGCCTACTTTCCTGTTACTTAAATACTTACTGAAATTCTAATCGGAAAACAACTAGGTTCCTAACAGTAAATATCATCAACAATCGTTTCTACAGTAGATTTACACACATTAGAAAAAATCGCTAAACACAGCATCCAGCTATAATTTAAACTTCTAAAAGCAAAAATCAACCATTTTCCTTATATTCTTTCACAAATAACTAAATATTATTTATCGTCTGCTCGATTTATTTGTAGTTCGAAGAATAATTAAATATTTATTAATAACAAAAATAATGAAAGTACTCCAAACTGCATTAAAAAATGTAAATTAAAACTATGCAGAATCGTATGCAAAAAAAGTATGCCTTGCCGCTTTCTTGGTAAACAATGAATGAACATTCAAAGAATCACATTGTGCTACAATTTATGACGCAATTCCAAAAGGATTTATGAAAAAATTATTTTTCAATATGCTTCAAATATTTTTAAATAAAGTTTCTTATACCATTGTTGATTTGGCAACAGTGATTTAAATGACTCAAAATTGAATTTCAATGCTAATTCAATGGAAAATTCGCCGACAGATAGTAGATTTATGTCCGTCCGAACGTACGGACAGGCGAACAAAAAGTATGAAAGTTGGGTCTCTGAGGTCATAGCTTTCTAACAAAAAAATAATTTTTAAGATCTGAATGACAGAAACGATTTTGGAAGGGGGGTACGGACAGACAGACAGACGGACATCGACCGCATGTCAATACCTACTTTTTCATTTTTTTTAATTCTTTCGAGTTAAAAAAAAGAAAAGTAGGCTAAAAATGTGTGACCACAATCACTGGAATGTGTTGACTATCATTATTAAAATTAGTAACTTTGTAATTAATCTGGTTTAATTTACATAATAAAAACAAACAAGAAGTTCTTGAAGAACTGAAATAGCCTACTTTCCTGTTACTTAATTACTTACTGAAATTCTAATAGGAAAACAACTAGGTTCCTAACAGTAATACCATCAACAATCGTTTCTTCACTAGATTTATACACATTCGAAAAATAAAAATCGCTAAAGACAGCATTCAGCTATAATTTCAACTTCTAAGAGCCAAAATCAACTATTTTTCTTAATATTCTTTCGCAAATTAACTTTATATTATTAATCGTCTGCATGATTTATTTGTAGTACGAAGAATAATTAAATATTTAATAATAACAAAAGTAATGAAACTACTCCAAACTGCATTAAAAAAAAATAAGAAATGTAAATTAAAACTAAGCATAGTTGTATGCAAAAAATATGCCTGGCCGCTTTCTTGGTAAACAATTAATGAACAATCAAAGAATCACATTGTGCTACATTTTATGACGTCATTCCAAACTGATTCATGAAAATATTGTGCTTCAAATAATTTTAAATAAATAAAGTTTCTCATGTTATTGTTGATTTGGCAGCAGTGATTTAAATGACTCAACATTGAATTTCAATGCTACTTCAAAGGGAAATCTGCCAACAGATAGTAGTTTTTGTCCGTCCGGACGTACAGACAGGAGGGCAAAAAGTATGAAAGTTGGGTCTCTGAGGTCTTAGCTTTGTAACAAAAAAAGAATTTTTAAGATACGATCGATAGAACCGATTTTGTAAGGGGGTACGGACAGACGCAGACAGACGGACAGACACACGGAGATCGACCGCATGTCAATACATACTTTAATAAAGTTTCTCAAGTCATTGTTGATTTGGCAACAGTGAGATTTAAATGACTCAAAATTGAATTTCAATGCTAATTCAATTGGAAATCGGCCGACTGAAAGTAATTTTTTGTCCGTCCGGACGTACAGACAGGAGGACAAAAGTATGAAAGTTGGGTCTCTGAGGTCATAGCTTTCTAACAAAAAAAGAATTTTTAAGATACGATCGATAGAACCGATTTTGGAAAAGGGGTACGGACAGACAGATAGACAGACGGACATCGCCCGCATGTCAATACCTACTTTTTTATTTTTTTAATTCTTTCAAATTAAAAAAAGAAAAGTAGGCTAAAAATGCTTACAAATGTCCATATAAGAAACCACCTGTCCCTAGTATGGGTGTGCATGAACAGGTAAAGATCCTTATGGAACTATTACTGGATGGAAGAGCCACTCTTTCAAGATATTTTAGAAGATATAGAAGAGCCTTCAAAGTTCAAGGGGATAAAAAAAAATATCTTAAAGTATTGCGGGGAGGGATGCAAAGTATTTTTAAATATCTTCACAACGTGCACTTCAGAAGAGAGGGAGGTCATTTTCGGTTGTGGCTCTTCGAAACCTTCAAAGTTCAGTCACTAATATGAACGTTAATTTTATTAATTAGCTAATTAAATCCTATTAAACAGATATGTTACAAATTTGTGAAACTGAAGATTCATTTTCTTTACTTCCAATGGCCACAGAAGGTGTCGATATTGAAAATCCGGCGAAGTTTTACTATATCTGGATACATTATAATTAATATACAAATAAAATATTATCAAGCACTATATACAAGAGCAATCAAAAATATGTTTTATCTGCTTTCTTAAACACTATACTTTTTAATATTTAAAGTAATTATAAAATATATCACAAGAATATAAACTTTCCTGCAATTAAGATCAGCACACCATGAAAATACAATTTACCTTCGAAAGGGTGAGCAGCACTTTTTTGCACTTTGTCTAAAATATTTTTATAACTACTTTTCTTCACGGACATGTAGCACTGTCTCTCGATTAAAAAAAATTTCTTTAAAAGATATTTGGGTTGTCCACATTGGGAGCAATCCCCATATTGTTATTGTTCTTTTTAAAGCAAGCAACTGTTCTTTAAAAAGTACATAAATAACGGAGTGACGCCTTTCTTTTTTCCCGTGATGTTAAGCGAAAACGAACCAAAATTTCATTTTCGTGTGCCTTATTCTAATTTTTAATTAAAAAACTAATTGGAAATTTGGAAAAAAAGCATCGAGGTATAAGGGAGACACATACTCCAGAAAAAGCACGGAGTTCTAAGATGAATATGTCATGCTGTTATGGCTCCATGCGTTTTAAAAGACTATACTTTAACATAGAGAGAGACTAATTTTAGCTTCCACACTACGTTTATAACGTAAAAAGTGGAAGGTTTTATAATTGTTCAGTCCGTCTGTCTGTCTGTCCGTCACCCACTTTCACAGAAAGAACCACAAGTCCCACAGACAAGTGGAATACGTCATTTTGAAGCAAAAAATCAGATTAGGCTACATTCCAAATTTCATTAAAAAATTTAAATTAAAAGATTATTTAAAATTTAAATACTAACTAATTTTTTTATCTACATTAAAATAACATGCATATTCCATTTTTATTCATATTTTCAATGTTGCCATCCACAAGTCTCACAAACAAGTGGGATACGTCATTTTGAAGCAAAAAATCATATTAGGCTACATTCCAAATTTCATTAAAAAATTTAAATTAGAAGTTTGTTTAAAATTTAAATAACTTAAAATTTAATCTACATTGAAATAACATGCAAATTCCATTTTATTCAATATTTTCACTGTTGCCATTTCGTTAAACGTACGAGAAACTTTATTTAAAAAAATACAAACATTTGAAAGAATATTTATTTATGTGATATGATTCAGTTTGGATTGTTGTAATATCACAATAGAGTTCTTTTGATGGTTCATTATATATGTAGGAAGAAAGATGCAAAGAGAATTCTAACTTGGCATAAAAAATGTGCAAAGTTTCGCTTTTATTTTTAAAGCATCATTTGTACTAATTATGTATTTTTCGAACTGTAATTTAATTAAATCTAATTATTAAATCTGAGAAAGAAGATTAATGAAAATAGTTAATTTTGGCGTTTAAAAGTTTGAATTACAAATAGCTAAAGGCCCTGTTTGTTATTAGAATTAAATCACCATTGCCATTCGCAACAATCGCCCGAGAAACTTAATTCTTTTAGACAATAAATTAAAATAAATTTATTTTGCTACATCGATCAGTTTGAAATGACGTCAAATATATTTCACTACGAAATTCTTTGTATGTTGATATGAAATATTTTCATTCTATTTCATTCTATAGAATTAATGCAGTGTTTACCTTTTTACCTGTTTAACACAACTTTTGTGTGGAAGCGGGTTAAGTGACAGATTCTGTTACAAACCTACTTGTTTATTTTTAATTAAAAAACTAATTGGAAATTTGAAAAAAAGGCATCGAGGTATAAAGGAGACACATTCCAGAAAAACAATGGAGTTCTGAGATGAATATTTCATGCTGTTATGGCTCCGTACGTTTTAAAAGAGCTTACTTTTTTTAATATAGAGATATATTTTAGGTGTCCATGTTGGGAGCAATGTCCATATTGGATACAAGTACTATATAAAATAAAATATATTAAGTGTCAAGCTTGGCTTTATGAATTTAAAGGATGTCAAAAGTTATTCTCTATTTCAAAAATGCATTACGTTCAGACTTCAAAACAAAGATATAAACACTTTTTTCCCATTGACAATAAGACAAAAAATGCCTCAAGTATTCTCTAATCAACTACAAAACAAATATCTAGAGCTTTTGCTCTGGAAAAAAAAAGAGTTGAGAAAGGAAGAAAAAAAAACTTTTGAAAAACCCATTAAATCAGTAAGGAGTTAAAAGTAGTTTGATAAACTTGTAACAGCCGCCACTGGACTACTCTCAAGTAGTTCCCGATATCACCGACACGGTATCAGAAAAAATTAAATGTCGATTGATTATATTGATGATGTCAATAGCGTAGTTTTTGGTATAAAAACTTAAACGCACGGGAAATTTATGTATGTATAAAAAATTTCTTATTCTTAATTTTAATTATAAATGGATGCTAAAATTTTCTTTTGTAAGACAATGGACAATTACAGCGTTTTCCACAAACATATTTATTTGATTAAGCATATTAAAAAACCTCTAAAACTCAAGTATTTCTGGTTTTAAAGATGTATTTATTTTTAAATTCATTTTTAATGTTAATGATACGTCACTCTTGTTAAACCTCTCTTAGCATAACAGATGACGTCACGGTTGGCTTTTTTTTTTGGTCTTGCGAGTTATTTCGTATCACGTTTCACTGTATCGCTTTTGAAACTGAATTGTGCTATCATCCTTATCAAACTCTTAAAAAAGTTATGCTATTTTACAGAAACATGTCATGTTCATTCCAGTTAATTTCTTCAAACGTTGAACGATTTCACTCGACTATTCCGATCAGATCCAACAGTCAATAGTTCTGCAATAGCTCATACGCGCTCTAGTGTGTGTATTTTAACTAACAACCAAACTTGGAACAAGCTGTTTAACTTCCTTGATATGAACTGGTTACAAATAATATTGTCTTCTTTTAATGAGGTTTCGCAGAAATTGTACGGTTTACTATTTTATCAAGTGTATTACAGCATAGATCGAAACATCGCCAAAAACATAACAGTTGACGTCAGAGCTGTTTTCAGTGACGTACATTTTCGGTAAATTTCAAATGCATTTTTTGTTGAAATATAAACATATTTTTGAATATTTAACCTTACATTCGGAATCTGCAGCTTCTAATGTACCAGAAAAACACATATATTATGAATTTCGCGTTTCATGCAACTTGTCCATTTTTCTAGACAAAAAAAAGTTTTAGACCTATATAGCATCGGCTTTGCTCATACAGTTGATGTTGAAATACCTTTTGAAGTCCTTTTTTGTTCAAATGTTACGAATTTTAAGTTTTTTATATTTGGTTCATTAACGTTGTAAAAAGATTTCGATTTAGTTTGAATTATCGTCGCACTAGAGCTACACGAGGGCTATTGGCGATGGGCGTCGTAATTTAGAACCACAGTCATGTTGTAAAAAGCAATGGGTAACATAGCTATAGCATATTTTAAGCTTTCTGATTTGAAATAATTGCGATAATTCAAGTCTTAAATTTATACGGCTACTTTAGAACTGCTATTGTGCATAAATATCCGAAAGTAAACTATAAACTTCATCAGTTTAAATATTCCTTGATTCTGTATATGCGAATATAACTATTTCAAAAACAACTTTCTGTATGAATTTCCACTTGAGGCACGGCCTACTCAACTACTAAGGCCGAAGAAGCTTTCCCAAACAAGCGCGAGGACGGAAATTTTGACGTCATAGTTCCGAGTGTCGTTGTTCCGAAGATGAAGACAACCTGTCTCGAAACCTGTTTGGAACCACTCGTTCACGGCTGACCACAATTTTAGGGTTCCGAATGCGTCCGAACTAGTTTCTCGATCTTCGGCACTGGGAACAGTGACGTCGAAATTTCCGTCTACGCTCATGTTTGAGAGAGCTTCTCTGGCCTTGTTATTGAAGTTGACCGTGCTTGAGGTGCTTTTTTAGCCCGAGCAAAGTTAGTAAACAGTTTTTGAGAAAATGGTTAGTTAAAGTTGTGGCAAACCAACCAAGACATTAAACGAATCAAATAAGCGTAAATATAATTTCCTCATTCTGAACCCTATTTTTTTCCCGGATTTCAGGATTCCTGTCAGCAGAAATTATTTGTTGACGTCAGCCTGATCTTTTGCCAGCCCCGGCAGAAATGATGTGTATATAATGCTGACAAAAACATTTACCCTCAAATTCTTATCTTAATCGGTTTATATCCTCTTTTGTACAGGGGATAGCTGAATGGCAAAATATAAAAAGAGAAAGTTCATAGAAAGTTTCCGCATGCGCTTCTTTTTCACTGAAGAATTGAAGGAGAGGAACCTAGTGGGTAATTCTCCTTTTTGCATTTAGTATTTGGACTATGTACTTCCGGACCCCGGATAAAGATTTCTTTTCATAGTTGTGGGACCATAGATTAAAGAGTGGAACGAAAAATAGAGATTTTTTTAATGCGGTGCTTGTCGTTTTGAATTCTGAAATTGATTTTGAGAATTTTACTTTTAATCGGCTATTTGTTGAAGAGGATATATATCATTTAAAACTTGTTTCTGTTAGAATAATATTTGACGTCGTAAAACGTCGACCTCAAAATAATTATCTTATTTTTATTGATAAAATAAGAAAGATACCTCCTGATATTGTAATGTATTTTTAACCTTAAAAAATTACAAGTTGTAGTTAAACTTGTACATTTAAGATTGATAAAACTGCATATCCAAGTATCAAAATTACTTTTATAACAAGTAAAAATGCAAAAGTTTCAATAATTTGTTTTAGTGATAGTTTTTAGTAAAATATATCTTAAAAGGGTAGATTTTTCTATTTTTCTATTTATTTTTTTAATTATAAATATTATTATACGAAATTATTATACTATATTTCATAAAAAATTTCAAAAGGAATTACTGTTAAAATTAATTTTTTAAATATTAATTTTTTAGCAGTACATTATTGGCAATATATGACGCTGTGGTGATACTTTCTTACTTTTTCACTCGCTTCTAAATGTCATCTGCCAATAACGTACGCGTAGTTTTAGGTCATCAAGCGTTTTTGTATCTTTCAACAATTAAAAGTTTCAAAAAGTTTAATCTAGTCAATAACATCCAAGGGTATTTAATGTTCATTTGACAAGGGTCATCATTTTTATCAGCATTATTCTCAAACTTTTTCCTTCCGAAACATATCGATAATATTCCTAAATTTAGAGAAGAGCTTTACCACACACAATTTCATTTCTGAATGTCTCTTATCTAGTAACCTTTAATCAAATTCTACCATTATCTATACAACGGAATACACATTATTTAAGAAATTTAATTGAAATGTAATTCTGGCCAGAGTTTTCAGCCCCTCTCACCCTGCTCTGGTCATCTGGTCAATACCACCTCAAAATGATTCAAAGATCATTTAGTGCGGTCATTAATCATTTATGCCAAAATCATTCAATTTTTCTTCCCCTTGAAATATAGCCTATTTTACAAAATGCAATCAAGCCTCGAACCTGGCCAGAGAGTTTCCAAGAGTTTTATTTACAACACAACCACACCAAAACCATTTACCTTATTTTCCAAATATATATCCATAACTGATGTCTTATCTATTGGGAGTTCCACGCACACGAACTAGATAATCCTGTATGCTCCCATGCCCCATTCAATTAACCTATTCCCCACCCCAAACACTATCTTCATACTATTCTACAAAATCCATCCATTCTCAAACCTCGGATGGAGTTTTCAACCCCATCTGACCACACGCTCTGGTCATCTGGTCAATACCACCCGAGGCGATTCAAAGTTCATTTAGCGTGGCCCCAAACTCCCTGTCCTTATCAAAATCCGATACTTGTAATTAGATCTAGGAGGAATGGGCGCAGAGCGTTATCTCCCCACGTTTCTGACTAGAGATCTGCAACTAGGTTAATTTCCGTAACCGCCGAAATGACGTGGATCATTTTTGTTTTCGAATAATTTCCTTTCTTTATACTTTCACATCCTTTTAAGGGGACAGGAAACATATCGAAGCTTCAAAATATCAAATTTTCATTTTAACTTTCAATCACTAAAATGAATATTTACGAATTTTTTTTATATAATACGCACCTGAATATCGTGTTGGAGTTCGCAAATTTGGTAGTTAATTTCAATATAACTTTATTGCCAGCTTTATACGTCATTATTTTAAAACACCGATTTTTAGCTTTTAGGCGTACACTTTCCAGCACAACTATTGCGTGTATCAAAAAATAATTATTATAGAAATAAGAAAAAAAGTCTATTCAACGCAATGAACCTCAAGTTTGACGATAAAACATTCATAATTTTAAGTTATTAACATAAATAGAAATTTTGCGCCTTTCTTAAATTAGAAAAATAGTCTTATTTTTACTCGCTTAATATTTTTTTGAATATTTTTTTTTCACTGTGTTAAATAGACATAAATACGACATCACAGAAAATTTCAACCCTTCTAGTAAAATAGAAAAAGAGAAAAGTGTACCTTAAAGCTGAATATTGGTGTTTTGGAATAATGACATTTAAAGCTGGCAAAAAAGTTATATTGAAATTAACTACCAAATTTGCAAACTCCAACCCCATATTCAAATGTGCATTATGGAAGTTTTTTCGTAAAGGCACGATTCAGTAACTAAAGTTAAAATGAAAATTCGAGATTTTGAGTGGTCGTTTTGTTCCCTGTTACCTTAACTCCACCACTAACAATAACTAAGATGTCCAGATACGTGGACCTTTGTAGAATTCCCTACACCATTTTATATCACAGTGTATCTTTATACTAACTTTTGCATTACAGACGAGAATATTCCAGCGTCTCAAAAATACCGATTTCGAAGCACTTTTCAGGTACCAGTCGTTTATATTCGAATTAAAAAATGACGTAGTGATATTCAAGTATCAACTGACTAGAAGTCAGTTGCCCTGAGGGGAAAAGGGAGGATAGGGGTTTGAGGGTAGCATCCATAGTTAGGGTTGCACATTTTAAATTTCAATAAAGTCGAAATACCGCTATTCCTAGTTTCGGATACTAAGAGTTTTAATTAAGCCTAACTTTGCCGCTGATATGAAATGCTGTTGCCATTCCGAGCAAAGAAATCTTTTAAATCTGACCATGATACAGCAATATACATGCAAAATTATTGTAGACTTAACGATGATTTTTCAAAAAAATATCATAGTATTATGTTATTATTTAACATAAATGTATAATTTTATTTTTACTTTTGATTGTCGTTATTTCACTTGAAAATGCCAATGTCAATTAATTCTCGACTCTTTCTCTCAATTCCATTGGTAATCTCTCTCCAAATATCTAGAAACTCAAAATCTGATAATCACATTTCATTAAAATAATCTCTAATCACTTAACTCTTGCAATTAGCCCTTACTTCCAACTTTCTTATCTTACCAATCCCGAATCTTTCCCCACATACTTTGAGTAAAAAAAGAGAGAAATGAATTATGACGCGCACGCTTTTAATGGAAATGTCCCCTAAATGAAATGGGCTGGGAATTGAAAAGGCATTTTGATATTCTCTCGAGTGTCCGGGTTGGGTTGACAACATTGGAAATGACAAATATTACACTCTTAAAACAAACGAGCGGTTTTAACTCAGTCTGAGTTAATTTCCACTCCTTTCCGTGCCGAAAATGCACTTCCCCTATAGGAGTGGATTTTACTCTTTTTGCGGAGTGGGTAAAAGAAATAAAAGAAAACAATCTACGTCCTACACTCTTAAAACGAGCGGTTTTAACTCAGTCTGAGTTAATTTCCACTCCTTTCCGGTGCCGAAAATGCACTTCTATAGGAGTGGATTTTACTCTTTTTGCGAGTGGTAAGAATAAAAAAAACAACTACGTCTACACTCTTAAACGAGCGGTTTTAACTCAGTCTGAGTAATTTCCACTCCTTTCGGTGCGAAATGCACTTCTATAGGAGTGGATTTACTCTTTGCGAGTGGGTAAAGAAATAAAAGAAAACAATCTACGTCCTACACTCTTAAAACGAGCGGTTTTAACTCAGTCTGAGTTAATTTCCACTCCTTTCCGGTGCCGAAAATGCACTTCCCCTATAGGAGTGGATTTTACTCTTTTTGCGGAGTGGGTAAAAGAAATAAAAGAAAACAATCTACGTCCTACACTCTTAAAACGAGCGGTTTTAACTCAGTCTGAGTTAATTTCCACTCCTTTCCGGTGCCGAAAATATACTTCCCCTATAGGAGTGGATTTCACTCTTTGTTTTAAGAGTGTAGTCAAATGTGTTTTAAAGACATTCTTGATTTTTGCAGTAATAAAATAAAACGGAATTTTAAATGTTGTTATAAAGAATGTTTTTGTCAGTAAAATATTATTAGCATTGACTTTTTCCAATTTTTAAAAAAAAAACCAAGCTAAAGTAGTTTTTTTTATTAAATATAGAATGCTTTTCAGTCAAGTTTGTCAGTAAAGAAAGCTAGCAGCTTAATTGATTAGCAAAAAAAATATAATTTATTGCCAGATTATAACAGGATTGTAAATTAAGATAGATTCGCGACAGTTCATTATAGCTAGTTCGTGAGTGCATCAAAGTAATATGTTTCTAAACTATTGCTGACTGTAAGTTAAATAGTGTTTGATCTGGACTGTTATCAGATTGTTCCCGTTCATTATAAAGAATAAAATACCGTTACTTATATTGCTTTAAATTCCAAAATAAAAACTCATCACTATAAAATGCACATCTTCATATCACAAAAATCTTCCTCAATATGAACGTACTGTCATCGCAATTTTTCTGATAAATTCAAAATTAACCATAATTGTATAACAACGTTATTTCACGTCAAAACCTCCATTCTGGGTTTAAAACAAACATTTAGCTCATTGGCACGTTCAATTATTTTCCCAATCATTAATTTAGTTTCTGAAGGTAATGGCAAGAAAATAAAAGCAATTTCAATTTTAATTAATTTTTGTGTTCAATTTAATTTCTTCTGTCGAATGGCAACACGAAAGGGAAAATATGATCGGATTTGAGCGAAAGTGGTGTATTTTTTTCAGAAAATTGGAATTTTTTCTAAAAATGGAACAAATATGAAAAATCTAAGCCTCACGTACACACGTTGGTATTAAAGGGAATCTATCTTAAAAATTTCGAATTTCTGAGGGCAGTATAAGTAGGTCTTTCACGATCCACGGACATACAGACACACAGACAGACTCTTTCTTTTATTATTATAGATAGAATGTTTTACAGTCAAGTTTGTCAGTAAAGTAAGCTAGCAGCTTAATTGATTAGCAAAAAAAAAAACATAATTTATGACTAGATTATAACAGGATTGTAAATTAAGATAGATACGCGATAACGCCTTGTTCATGAGTGCATCAAAGTTATATATTTTTAAATTACAGTTAGCAATAGTTTAGAAAGAGTTTAAACTTATTCCAGGTGTTGTATCACAAACAGAGCTCCAGACCTCATTACGAGGGACTGTCAGTCCCATAGAGATAATGTATTAGTTTTGAAATCACAATTTTTTTAAAAGATTTTTTTTGCCATGTTATCTTATTTTCACCAGGTATGGGAATCATCATAACAACAATTTAAAACAAAATTGAATAGAAAATAACATCCGGTTATTTAATTATTAATTGATAAAGTTTTGAAATAGTGTCGCCATCTGCTGTAATTTTTGGCATTTTAAAACTTCAAAAATATATAATTAAATAACTAGATAACATTTTCGTTTCAAAATTTGTTTCATTTCGATGTTATGTTGATTCTCATACCTTGGAAAAAAGGGCTAACATGGCAAAGCAATACTTCTGCGGAAGTTGTGATTAGAAAACTAATGCATTAGCTCTATGGGACTGACAATCCCTCTTAAATAAACGTGGTTACTAAAGTTTCAGTAAAGAGGGGTGATAAATAAAAGTATTTTGGGATAGAAGAAATATAATTACCAATGTGTCAAGAAAAGATTCTGAATGCCCATTATTACTGAGGAATTTAATAGTATGGTACTGAAAGAGAAAAATAACTTTAAATTTGAACTTTTTTTAAAAAATGTTCCATTCCTACAAACAATTACAGTGTTCCAAGGTAACTGATAACTGTGTAAGGTACTGATTTAACAGAATCTGGATTCAAATGGCCTTATAGACACTATTAAGGTTTTTTTCTTTAAATAGATTTGCTCTTTTGAATTTAATTGGGGTTGGATAAGCTTGCGGGAAATTCAGCTAATTTGTTACTAACATGTTTGTCAAAGTACCACAACGAGTGTCTAGGTTTATTTAAACTTACTTAAATGATTTATGTGTGTCCCCTAAGTGAAGTGCAATTTGAAAAGATTTTGTGGGTTTTTTTCTATTAAAAACCTCTTAAAAATGTATTTCCCTAAAGGATGTGGGATAAATAAATGTGACGAGTTTCGATTAGTAGGAATAATTACCATTATTATTGATGTGTTGCTTGATATGGGTATTTTTATTAATTGAAATTAGTACGTCGTTAATTTGTTTTAATGGTCTTAGGGATGTACTATTAAAAAATGATAACTGTTATTAATGCAAAAATTGATTTTGTGTAAGAATTTAGGTGGATTATGGGTTTATAAACTTTATTTTAAAAAAATGACATTTTCTTCGGAAGAGCGAAATTTGTAATTACCCAGATAAAATATTTATTTACGGGAACGGTTTTTTTAAAAATAGACCATGAGCTAGGAAAAAAAGCATTTACACTAATTTTCGTTTTTTTGTGTACAATTTGTTTCAAACCGAGTAACCCCTCCCTTCCCTCCAAACTCCTCCCAAAGAAAACTCCTCCCAAAGAAAAAAAAATGGAAGAGTAATGTTTTTAATCAGTTTTAATTATTGAAGTGCATTAAATAATGTTTTTGTTTTCATATATACCAGCATCGGAAAAAGTAACTCAAATTATCAGGCTGCAGTTCTTTTTATGAGTTTCCTTCATTTTTAGATAAATAATTTCAGGAGAGCTTAAATTATAAAAGAGTATTTTTGACGACTTGCGTTTAAACAGTTCATCTGGCCATATAAATTTTTGCCATATAAATTTAATTTTTTTTAATTTAAAAAATAATTCTTGCCATATAAATTTTTTGGTTTTGAAGTTATTGAAATTACCTTATAAAATAATTAACCCTAAATGTGTATTGTTTTAATAGGGGTGTTTAAAAGTTGTTTTTTTAATTAAAAAATAATACAAGGACACCTAATTATTAAGCCCTTTTTTGTGACGAACATATAATGAAACACTATATTTACATACTGGCGAAAATCCGATAATCATATGTTGATGAAAGAACCGGGTAAAAAAGCTAAACCCTTTATTTTAGGAATTTCAACTTTATATTAAACAAAACTGTTAACCTTCGCCTCCAACTAAATAAAATATCCAACTTATCCAAGATAAACAAAACTAAAGAGCCAAACATTCACACATTTGACTACACTAACTTCCCCATTCCCTAGAACATTAAAACGCTCTAAAAGTTTTTATTAGTTTTCAGGACGCGACATTCTCTATTACGCTGTTGCCACTCCCAAAAGAGTAATAGTTTGACTGCGAGGAAGTAAAATTTCGCTACACTAAAGTGATCCCTTTTTCCCATTTTATGTATATTTTAACTTGATTCTGTATAGGATGAAGGAAAAGGTAGGAAATATCGATTGAAATTTTAAGGTAGGGGAACAGAAGTTGGCGATATATTGCTTTTATTTACGATTTTTTTAATAAATATAAACCCTTTGCTTCTATTGGAATTATTTACCCTTAACAGTAAAACAGAGTATACTTTAACAATAAATTTACTACTTTCATTACGATTTTTTTTTTGTTGCTTTTCTCAGTTATTGCAAGTTGTACTAAATATCCGACGTACCAAATATTAATGCTTGCTTAACAAAAAAAAAGTGAAGGCGTGGCAAGCATGTTTTCTTCTGAAATGTAGTCCAGCACCGAATCTGCTCTTTATTGCTTAAGATAATTATAGATAAATAATATTTCTTAAAATATATGAATTACGGTACTTTAAAATGAATGTTATACATATTTTAGAAAAACAAAATATAGTTTACAGTACTTCGTTAATCGCTCATGGATATACGAATCGTCTACTCTCACTATAGGGGCTGGGCCGTCACGGCTGGGGAGCCCAGTCGGTTAGGCGTCCGCCTAGCATGCGAAAGGTCCCAGGTTCGGGTCAAGGCATCGCCGAAGTAACTGTCGACCAATAAACGGCCTATGCAGTCAAAAATGTCCGACGAATAATACCCCGTATAGAGGAGGTGCACGTTAAATATCCTCCAAAGTCCCAACGCTGCGACGAAGTCGCCCTTAACGGTTGCGTTGGGTGCCTACTCAGGTGTAAGCTCGTCACTTTTGACTGTGGTTCTAAAATACGACGCCCTTCGCCAATAGCCCCCGTGTAGCTCTAGTACGATGACAATTCAAACTAAAACTGATACTACACTCTTAAAACAAACGAGCGGTTTTAACTCAGTCTGAGTTAATTTCCACTCCTTTCCGTGCCGAAAATGCACTTCTCCTATATGAGTGAATTTCACTCTTTTTCGGAGTGGGTAAAAGACATAAAAGAAAACAATCTGCGTTCTACACTCTTAAAACGAGCGGTTTTAACTCAGTCTGAGTTAATTTCCACTCCTTTCCGTGCCGAAAATGCACTTCTCCTATATGAGTGAATTTCACTCTTTTTCGGAGTGGGTAAAAGACATAAAAGAAAACAATCTGCGTTCTACACTCTTAAAACGAGCGGTTTTAACTCAGTCTGAGTTAATTTCCACTCCTTTCCGTGCCGAAAATGCACTTCTCCTATATGAGTGAATTTCACTCTTTTTCGGAGTGGGTAAAAGACATAAAAGAAAACAATCTGCGTTCTACACTCTTAAAACGAGCGGTTTTAACTCAGTCTGAGTTAATTTCCACTCCTTTCCGTGCCGAAAATGCACTTCTCCTATATGAGTGAATTTCACTCTTTTTCGGAGTGGGTAAAAGACATAAAAGAAAACAATCTGCGTTCTACACTCTTAAAACGAGCGGTTTTAACTCAGTCTGAGTTAATTTCCACTCCTTTCCGTGCCGAAAATGCACTTCTCCTATATGAGTGAATTTCACTCTTTTTCGGAGTGGGTAAAAGACATAAAAGAAAACAATCTGCGTTCTACACTCTTAAAACGAGCGGTTTTAACTCAGTCTGAGTTAATTTCCACTCCTTTCCGTGCAAAATGCACTTCTCCTATATGAGTGAATTTCACTCTTTTTCGGAGTGGGTAAAAGACATAAAAGAAAACAATCTGCGTCCTACACTCTTAAAACGAGCGGTTTTAACTCAGTCTGAGTTAATTTCCACTCCTTTCCGGTGCCGAAAATGCACTTCTCCTATAGGAGTGAATTTCACTCTTTTGTTTTAAGAGTGTACTCTCGCTATCGCTTGTAGTGTTGGAACGACACAAATTCTTGTACGTATTGAAAAGCATAATAATGCAATATTGCCATTTTTACACAGTACTTGCGTTCCACTCATGCTGCTTGAAAACAAGTTATTTCTGAGTTTATATGAAAATGGCCAAGAGGTCGCGCGAAATTGTTTTGTTATATTTTAGTTTGCTTATAGTGAGGGAAATGTGACTTTTAAACGCAAAAGATTGTTTAAATATTGCTAATTTATACTCTAAAAGTTTTTTTGGGGGGTGGGTTGGGGGGCAGAGTTAATTAAAAAAAAAGAACCCTTGCTGAAGACGACTACTTCAAGCAAATTTTCATTTTCAGCATCATTTTTTTTTTTTTTTAAACTATTAAACTTTATAATTCCTATGCATATGAATAATTGTAATACATAACGTCGTCTATTTTTTAAAACCTTGTATTATACTGTTTTAAAATATAATTAAGGTATACCAAATGTTCCCAAATCCAATAGCTCCATCCTATCCATACATATCATAGTTAAAGTATTAGATTGGCAGATCACATAGCCTCCAATGATAACGACGGGACGCGCATGGAGGCCAAAATAAGAGGGCAAAATGGCCAGTGTTGCTGCCACTTTAAGGAGAAAAATACTACGAAAAATATCATTTAATTCTAAAATTTCAAAAAAAAAAAAAAAATACTAGAAAAGGATTTAAAGTCACTAAAAAGATTCCAAAATGCAGCTAGTACTTTTACGATATTTTTTTTGTAATTTTAGAATTAAATGATATTTTTTTCGTAGTATTTTTCTCCTTAAAGTGGCAGCAACACTGGCCATTTTGCCCTCTTATCTTGGCCTCCATTCGCGTCCGTCGTTAGCATTGGAGGTCACGTGATCTGCCAATCTAATACTTTAACTATGATATCTATGATCCTACCCCATATTTTGATACCGAGGGCCATTAGCTCCCTTAAAAATGAAGTGTTCATATTAAAGAGAAAACCTATTTCATATAACACAATTTGGCTACAAACGCGCCAAATATCCATCATATTCCGGCAACCCCAAACGAAAGTGTCGCGCAATTAACGAGGCCGGCGGCCGCACTAAGCCACATAAATCCCGTTTTTAACACGCGCAAATAACCCCTCGTAACATTATCCCCGTCGCAATTAATATTAGACACTCCATTAAAGTGACAATCAGCGCACTTTTATACGAGGTTTCGGACAAACAACTTGCCGAGGTTGCGTCGGGATGAAAGAGGTGTAACTAATTTCTATATAAGTGAAGATAAGAATCATACACTGTTAAAAATTTGGTGCTAGGTTTCACCATGATATTGGTTCCTAGTAGCTGCAACGGCTGAATGGTGAAATGTTTCACCTTTTTTTCGGTGTTTGGTTGAACCATTTTCTGGATTTGGAAACAAAAACCTGAGAAATGGTTCAACCGAATACCAAAAATATGGTGAAACGTTTCACCATTCAGCCGTTGCAGCTACTAGGAACCAATATCATGGTGAAACCAAGCACAAAATTTTTAACAGTGTAGAAGAAATATATTGTTATTGTTAAAACTTTAAAATGTTAGGTCTATCTTTTAGTGTCTTACAACGCAAAAAGTGGAAGCTTTTATAAAGACTATGTCCGTCCATCCGTCATTAACTTTCATTGCCCAAATTACAAATGCTACAGAAATAGTGCGAAGCGCCAAAAAATTCATCGCATCAAAATAAAAAGTCATCGAAAATCCCAGAAAAAAAAGTATTTCAAATAAAAAAAATCTGGTAAAGTTTAATACACATTTATATTTTCAATCATTCATGTCATCAATTTTCCAATTCTTTCCAATGCCTAATGAAATGCCAAATTTTTTTTTTATGTTGTGTACTTTTATACAAAGAAGAGATAGTCACCATGATCCCATCTTCAAAAAAACGCTAGAAAAGTATGTGACGTTAACATAAATTCACTCCACACCATTCAGAATTCGAAAATTGCCCTCTTATGCTTTTTTTTTTTAAAAATGAGTATTAAACTTTACAGATTTTGTCAATTGAAATACTTTCCATAAATTTTGATTTCCTGTCATTTGTTCCGCCCAATTAGTTTCTCCAAAATGTGGTAATTGCAACATACGCCCACAAATGTGTATCCATGTTTAAGTATGAAAATTAAACATCCTCACAAAATGTACATATCATTCTCAAGTATATAGATCCAAAATATGGACATGGTCCGAAAACTCATTTTTGGCAAAAATATCCATTTACCACTTAATCAAATTAACTGGTAAAATCTCCATAAGACATATTGTCGCATTTGGGACACAACAGATTAGTCTTAAGTGTCCGTGAGTTTTTCTGTCCTCTTTTGTCAGGTAGCTGAATTCGGTTGGTGATATTCAGAGCTACGGAGAGCTACGAGCTTTCAGACTGTTTACCGTTTGACTGACCAACTTTTATAAGCCTTAAAGGCTACACTTTTAAAACAAACGAGCGGTTTTAACTCAGTATGAGTTAATTTCCACTCCTTTCCGTGCCGAAAATGCACTTCTCCTATAGGAGTGAATTTCACTCTTTTTCGGAGTGGGTAAAAGAAATAAAAGAAACCAATCTGCGTCCTACACTCTTGAAACGAGCGGTTTTAACTCAGTCTGAGTTAATTTCCACTCCTTTCCGGTGCCGAAAATGCACTTCTCCTATAGGAGTGAATTTCACTCTTTTGTTTTAAGAGTGATATATAAAAGTGTGATGAATCTTATTTGAGAAGGTAAGGGTTTTATAATTAAGAGTTAATTACATTTGAAGAGCTTAGTGGAAATAACGTGCTAAGTGACAAAAAGTTAAAAACGAGATAATGAGCTTTTAAGTTTTTTTTATTGCACTTATGTACGTTAAAAACGGCTCTTACGAAAGCTAAATAAAAACAACCTAAAGTAAAGAATATTCTTAACAAGACTCTCCCTTTTCATAAACTTTAAGTTATCTTTGAAGGAGGGAATAACAACACTCTTAAAACAAAAGAGTGAAATTCACTCCTATAGGAGAAGTGCATTTTCGGCACCGGAAAGGAGTGGAAATTAACTCAGACTGAGTTAAAACCGCTCGTTTTAAGAGTGTAGGATGCAGATTGTTTTCTTTTATTCTTTTACCCACTCCGAAAAAGAGTGAAATTCACTCCTATAGGAGAAGTGCATTTTCGGCACGGAAAAGAGTGGAAATTAACTCAGACTGAGTTAAAACCGCTCGTTTTAAGAGTGTAGGACGCAGATTGTTTTCTTTTATTTCTTTTACCCACTCCGAAAAAGAGTGAAATTCACTCCTATAGGAGAAGTGCATTTTCGGCACCGGAAAGGAGTGGAAATTAACTCAGACTGAGTTAAAACCGCTCGTTTTAAGAGTGTAAGACGCAGATTGTTTTCTTTTATTTCTTTTACCCACTCCGAAAAAGAGTGAAATTCACTCCTATAGGGAAAGTGCATTTTCGGCATGGAAAAGAGTGAAAATTAACTCAGACTGAGTTAAAACCGCTCGTTTGTTTTAAGAGTGAAGTTCATTGACACCAAAATTTCAATTTTTTTTTCAAATATGTCACTTAGCACGTTCTTCTGCTAAGCATTTCAATTCTTTCGAGGAATTATGAGCTGCCGAACGTGGGCTCACAACTCGGACTGCAGTCCAACGCTCTTTCAAATAAGCTATGTATTTCGTCACACATAGGGCACCCAACAAAAGTTAAAATTCTTGTACGGTTGAATGCAAGTAAAAAAAGCAAAGTGCCTCAGTGTTAATCCTATGGATAAAAAAATATTTTCTCTGCCACATTTCTCCGGCTGTATTGAATATTTTTACAAGCGGATTTTTTATGTGATAAATGTAGCTGACTTACAGGTCCCGACCTTCCCACTTTTTGAAATTTATATATTTTCGAATATATATTTTTTTAATTTTCAATAAATAATTTTACACAAAATATTCGAAGCAATTTCAAAAAGTGGGAAGATAGAGACCTGTGAGTTATCTACATTTATTATTTAAAAAAAAACGTTTGTAAAAATATTCAATACAGCCGGAGAAAGGTGGCAGAGAAAATATTTTTTTCGCCATTGGATTAACACTGAGGCACTTGAGTTTGGAGACCCACGGTCCAGCGCGCCCATTCCCCCTTAAACAGAAAATACTGTTTTTTTTACTTTAAATGGCATATTTTTAATTTTACAGAAATAACTGTTCACAAATGAAATCCCACTATCTTTCTGTAAAATTAAGTTGTTTTGTTTTACAGGGTAGACATTTTTTATAGCATTGACTCATGTACCATTTTCAATCAATGGAAGATATGCCACTATTCCGAGTAACACAGAGAAAGTCACGATAGAAAGACGATCCAAAAACGAGATGAAAATTCGTGAACGCAAACAGCGTGTTGGAGTGAATCCGGATATCTTGCATTTTTATGACACTTTTTCGTTTGTATTTATTTTATTTTTTTCGAATTCGAATTTAACTGACGAAAGTATTGGACTAGAATGGGGTCAAAGGAAGAACATGTGGAATAAACCTGACGTTTGACGCACAGCTTATAGAAATAAACTACTGTGGAAGAGGTAACTTTAACATAAGCATAAAACTCTCACAACTCTACAAAAAAATCTGCAGATTTTCTTCAAATAATCTGCTAAGTAAAATTTCAGATTTCAATAACTGCAAATTTCTTCAGATACTATGAATATTTTTTTGACTTAGACTTTTTTTATTCAACTTGAAAGCATTGCGTATATTCTGCAGATATCTGTACATTTTTCAAAATGTTAAAAAAAATACTTCTTTTTATAATTGGACTTTCTTCTTGAATATTTTTCGACTCATAAGTCAGCCCCATCATTCATTGGGTAATGCAATGAAAATTATTAATTTGTCATCAAGTAAAATTGAGTAATATAGTTTTTATAATATCGTGCAAAAAAAACCTAACTTTTTCAAATCAATAATCGTGGCAAAAATGATGCTTTTAACGAAATCGTGTTTCAAAGTTACTTTTACGAACTAGTGCGACAAAGTAAATAAGAGCATCTGATTGGTGTAAAATTCTTTATTTGAGCGTGATATTTTATTCGGCGGTTTTGTAATTGGTGTAAAATTCTTTATTTGAACGTGATTCTTTATTTGGCGTCTTATTTCCAATGCCAATCTAAGAAATACTTTTTGCACGTGATTTTAAAGTAATCATTAATTTAAATAATCACCTTCAAATCATTTGAACGTGATAATAAAATAATTAATAAGCCAATCAATAAATTTCAATTTAATAAATACTTTTTTCGCACGTTATTATAAAAAACAGTGTATGACAACACGTTGAAAATAGCCTTTTTAAACTCGTGAATTTATTTAACTCGCTCGTACCTCGCTCGTGAAATAATTTATTCAACTCGTCTAAAAAAGCCTTACTTTTCACACAAGTTGCATAAATAACTATTATTAAACTATTTCATTGAAATATTGTATCAACATCACTTTTTAACTCTTGTGTAGTTGAATAATTCTTTCCAAATCGTTAATTCAATTCAATTTAACTTAACAATACTATTAACAACTTTAAAAATACCATTTTAATACCAATACCAATTTTACCCAACTTTAAAAATACCATTTCCATAAGTAAACAAATTTACCATTTACCAGTGCAATCACAAAAAAAATATTTCAGTTAAGGGAAGAGATACCTTCTGAACTGCCTGAAAATGGGTACAAATGTATGGTTGTTTTCTCTGCATACATTTTAAAATATTTTTTTATAATGATACATATTTATTTAGGAAATCATAAATGTTTATTTTTGAAGAGATGATCTTACATTATTTTGCAATTGAATTTTTTTTATATCCATTAAAATCATTATTTTATAAAATTTTAAAATATATGTTAATTGCTAGAAAACTGGTTCGTAAATTTTTAAAAAGCTGGGTACGATGCTCCGAAGGGCAAATAAAAATTTCTATAGAATTCGAGGTATAATCTTATTTTCACAACGACGTTATTTGCTTTCAAACCATCAAAACTTCTTTTCCGTTATCCAAAAACCTCCCGAATATATTACAATTGCAGCGTTTCACCCAAAGTAAACCTTCCCATTCATATCCGGAGCCATCTTTTGATTAATTCTTTAAAACTTAAAATATTTTTTTATCCAAAAACTCATAAAAAAAGGAACCCGCTTTTGTATCACAATATTCTTTATTTGTTCTTTAAAGGGAACAACAAATAAAATTTTCCCACCGCTCCCCTGTATTTACTCTAACGCCATAAAGTTGAAGAAGTAATCCATTTCTTAAGAAAATAAGATCTTTTTAGTTCGACAGATGCCTATGCTGGTAAAATGGAATGTAGAAGAAGGTTTTACCTAACTCGAGAGGAAAAACTAAACTGTCTTCCAAAGTTTTCACTTTTTATTTGATATTTTCTTCATGGAAGGTGGGACATGGAGGAAAATAACACCTCGATTATAACTGGGTTAACCTGGAAACTGGAAATAAGTAAACTTATGGAAAAAGTATACTGGAAATAAGTGAACTTATGGGAAAAGTAAACTTATGGGAATAAGTAAAATGGAAATAAGTAAACTTATAGAAAAAGTTAACTGGAAATAAGTGAACTTATGGAAAAAGTATACTGGAAATAAGTGAACTTATGGGAAAAGTAAACTGGAAATAAGTGAACTTATGGAAAAAGTAAACTGGAAATAAGTGAACTTATGGAAAAAGACACTGCAAAAATATATAAGTAAACTTTAACCGGAAATAAGTATCTTATGGGAAAAAGTAAACTGGAAAATATATATATATATATATATATATATATATATATATATATATATATATATATATATATATATATATATATATATATATATATATATATATATATATATATATATATATATATATATATATATATATATATATATATATATATATATATATATATATACCAGTAAACTTTAACCGGAAATACATAAACAAAAATTAAAGGATGATCGCAACAACACCTATCGTGCGGTAAGTTAAACAAATTCATTTTTCCATACTAAACATAAATGGTGAGTAACACTACACAACTCACAAGTTTCAATTTTCCACTAAAGAAACCAAATACATTTAAAGATTTGTATACCCAATATGGTAACCCTATAAGGTACCTTATACCCTATATCTATAAGGTAATTCCAATTATTTTTGAAACCTAAAAAATTCTATGACAGTTACCATTTGCGAATGCACGAATTTCTCAAAAACCTTATTATGACGCCCCACAGGTACTGGGAACTAGTATATACAATATTCGAAGCCCATAGCTCTTTTAGTATGAACTGTAGAGTGGTTTCATACCATAGATATAGGAAGAGGAGCAGATATGCCCCTAGGGGAAAAGGTGAAGGCACTTTTCCACCAGGATCCCATAAGGCAGTTCGCAAGCCAAAACAACCCGCTCGCCCATGGCGTGCCATAAGCCACCAGATGGCACCATGAGATTAATTCGACTAATAAAAAATATATATTAAATATTAGTTAAAACTTTTGTCAGTTTTGCTAGCATAAGTTTATCACTGGATATTTTATTCACTTTATTCAGAAAAGAAGCATTTTAAAAATGCAATTTTTATTGCATGTAACTCTTCGGAAAAAGCAGTTTTTTTCCAACCAGTATCCCGTGATGCATTGCGAAAACGGCGAAAAGCGGCTTCATCACACAATCGCGATAGATTTGTATTGCGTTGTACGGGGATTGCGAAATCGATGGGCATATCTGCTACTTTTCCTATATCTATGTTTCATACAGATAGCCGGACTAATGTTCGAAAAACACTTTTTCGGAATCAGCACCTTTCAAAACGTGTAGAAAACACGAAACCTAAATGTCAGATTTTGGACCTCTTCCTAATATTTTCAATCCTTTTATTTTATAGTAGTTAATAGAAAGGGAAAAAACTTAATTTATTGGATTGTCTCTATATACAATTGTTACTGTTTGTTGCCATTGTCTCCCTTATTAACGAAAACTGTTCTTGATAAACAGCATAACTCCTATAACTTGGATAAACTCCTCCCTTCTTTTTTCCCTTTTTCGGGTCTTATCTGTCTGACAGAACTACTTTTCCTCAGTGACGTTGTGGTCACGTGAACTGGCGGACGCATCAAAAGAATGGCGGTAATGAGTCCTGGAATATCTCGACTCGCAGCGCGGTATCTCAGGGGTGGTTCCGGAGTTGAGGAGTTTTCTTCCTGCTGGCTGTGTCAGGAGTTTTTCTTTTGGAAACCTTAGATAGTTTCTTCTCTTTTGGGGATTTATCATAAAGAGTCATAGTATTTATATTTATGATTTAGTAAAAAAAAATGTATTTCTGTCATTTTTTCCAAGAAGATTTTTTTTTTCAAGGTTTAAGTCAATTTTCTTTTTCTTTTGGCACTTGTGAACTTGTCATTCCCTAAGGCTGTGTCCTGACTACGACATCAAATGCCACAAATGCAACAAAACTTGGCGACTTGGCAGTGTCAGCCACATGCTATTGCATCGCTTGGCGCCCTTGGCGGTCGAAAACTTTTGTTGCATTTGTGGCATTTGATGTCGTAGTCAGGACACAGCCTGATTTGGCAACAGTGATTTAAATGACTTAAAATTGAATTTCAATGCTTATTCAATGGGAAATTCGCCGAAAGATAGATTATGTCCGTCCGGACGTACAGACAGACGGACAAAAAGTATGAAAGTCGGGTATTGAGGTCATAGCTTTCAAACAAAAAAAGAATTTTTAAGATCCGATGGATAGAACCGATTTTGGAAGGGTGGTACGGACGGACAGACAGACGGACATCGACCGCATGTCAATACCTACTTTTTCATTTTTTTTAATTCTTTCGAATTAAAAAAAGAAAAGTAGGCTAAAAATCTTAGAAAATTGCTTTATTGATATCCCTCACATAACTCTGAAACTAATATTTTACACTACAAAATCTCTGATACAATCAAAATTAATCATAACATACTGCAGCTTTAAACTAACTGCAATTTAATAAATTTAAAAATGAATTTAAAATACTTAAAGTTAACGTTTTTAATACGGAAATTAAGGTGTTAATGGTGGTCACAAATGTTAATGGGTTAATTGTGCTAAGGACACAAATTAAGCCATTTTGAGGAAATTTAGATTTTTCTTGTAAATTCTTAAATGTTAAAGCTTTTTTTTTCTTATTAAAGGAACTGTCAGTTGGCAAAGTAATGATAAGCAATGTAATGGCAGTAAGGCATTAATGGAAGTAATGGCATTCTATAACATTCATAGTTACTTTTTTACTCTACCTTTCACCATTTTTAGGATATAAATTAAACTAAACTCCTCGGCGCAACAGCCCATTAGTGGGCCAAGGCCTGCCGTGCCCAATTCAGCTTTCGTGACCAAGGGCTCTGGGATGCTATGACATATGTCCCGGTTAGGTGGGCAACCTCACGCGGGACTCCCAATGTTGAGTTCCCAAGCATGCTTGGTCCTCATTTTATCGACCCACTTAAGAGATGAAAGGTTGAGTGAACCTCGCCCGATTCGGGATTCGAACCCCGGACCTGTAGCACGGCAATGCGAAGCAATGCTTTTGCGCCACTTTGCCTCTTAGGGTATAAATAATGTTTTGATTTTAGAAATCGAAATTTTAATCGAAACCTTCACCAAGGCGTCTTTAGTTAACGTCAATCGCTGATCCACCAAGTTGTCACAACTCTGTTTACGTTAGTAGAACACTCTTAAAACAAACGAGTGGTTTTAACTCAGTCTGAGTTAATTTCCACTCCTTTCCGTGCCGAAAATGCACTTCTCCTATAGGAGTGAATTTCACTCTTTTTCGGAGTGGGTAAAAGGAATAAAAGAAAACAATCTGCGTCCTACACTCTTAAAACGAGCGGTTTTAACTCAGTCTGAGTTAATTTCCACTCCTTTCCGGTGCCGAAAATGCACTTCCCCTATAGGAGTGAATTTCACTCTTTTGTTTTAAGAGTGTACATACAGTATCTAGTACTCTAACTTTCCTGTATAAAATTTATTTCTGACTCGCAACAGCACAACTCTGCATTGTAGTCTCCGTGTCCATCAAATGCTACTAAGCTCTGGGCCGGCTTATTGCGATTTAATATTGGGAAGCGTAACAAAGCTATCAACACTGGAGCTGTGAATTTGTTGATGCGATTACTGAGTTGACTTAAAATTGTTGATAAAGTAATCCCGATTGGAGCCCCCGCCATAGGACTTGTTTAGGGTTGCCATTGGAAAGTGTTGATAGCCTTGTTTAGAATGGGATTATAAAGTCTCCATAAGTTTGCACAGGTGGTTTAAATATCTTATGATTTTGAACTAGAGAGCGTTAACATCTCGTTGTAATGTAGTAGCGTGATCAGGAGATTACCAATAACCAAACACAACAACCACCAACGATGACAAGTCGATTTACCAAGCATTAACGTTTCATTTTTATTAGAAAACAATTTAGATTTAAAACCATTTAAACAGGTTCCTTCTTAATCAACCTTACGTCCATTTCGGACAAGCTCTCTATTCGTCCACACCACCAGTTCCAAAAATAGTTCTGTCTTCTACTGCTGCAGTCGGGATAACTTCCAAGGTGGCCGGTAGGGGGCCACGGCTTCAGGTACGTTACATCGTTTTGGCCAGCAAAAAAGATTAAAACAATAGTTGATATAATTGATTTATTTTACCGTAATGTTAAAAGAAAAGAGGGTTAACTTCCAAAACAAAGTTTGGAATGAACCAGTCTTTTACATGAACTAAAAACGGACCCGGTAAAAAAGACAGATAGTCAGGCAGGCGGAAAGCGTAGAGACAGACGGACAAATGGTACAAAACATAGGCGTCTGATGATAATCAGGCATTTATTACAGAATTTATGGAGAAACAGACTGGTGGGAAAGCAAAAAGACAAAATAGACAAAAAGTAAAAAATAAGTATCTGATGTCTTACTCTCTAGCAAAATAAAATCAAGATCGGACGGATAGAGCCAAATTTAAAAAGGGAGGCACAGACGGACTGAAATCTTCACGATGTGTCAATACCTACTTTTTTTTAAAATTCTGTCTAATAAAAAAAAGGAAAGTAGGCTAAAAAAAATATAAAATAACCACCGTAATAAAGAACCGTCTAAAAATTAACGTATTAAGACAACGTTTTGTAATGTCAAACTTCATATAACAACCTTAAAGTTTCAAATAAATTCTTTCTTAAATAAGCAAAATTTTATTCAAAATTTCGCAAGAAAGGCTTCAAAACTTAACTTTGATGTCAAAAGTTTAAACAGTGCTTTTGTAAAATGAGAACAACATCTAATTTAGAAGAAATTTTGCCTAGTCCTTTGTCATTATTTTTTCAAATCCTAGCGGGGGAAAAATGATGGGGGGGGGGGTATCTTTGGATATCTTCGTTTTCAGAGAAGTATTCGAATGTTTTCATTCTATTTAAAAGCGAGGAATATTACATATTTATTCTTTGAAATATAAATTAATTTTTGCAAACGATAGGTAATAATTATTGAATTTTCGAAATAAAATAAATGAAACTAGCCAAATTTAGCATGTAAATGTTTAATATAGAATTAATGCTGTGTTTGGCGCCTTCTTACCTGTTAAATACAACGGTTATGTGGAAGCTGTTTAAGTGATAGCTTGTGTTACGAACCTACTTTTTTCATTAAATTCAAGCCTGAATCACGTATTTAGTTTAGCTTATATTCAATAATGATAACTTTTCTAGTTTCGAAAAGCTTAGGAAAAAGTTTTTTATAAAGTTATTTCTTCATATACTTTTCATCATATTATTTTAAGTTTATGTCGGAATCAAAAAATAAATCATTTAAATTCTACATACTTATCTACATACCTATTTGAAATATCGAAGCAGGTAACCATTAAAACAATTCTTATTTGAAGATTTTATTGGACATGTTTCAGGTCTCGAGTGGCAACAAAAATGCTGACAACATAAATTCTTTTTCGAGCCTCGATCGGTGAATCAATGTCTCGTGGGGACATAACCTCAATCGCAGGAAATGCCGAAATAAAAAACTGGAAGGAACTACGTCTCCTGAAACAAGCCAAATATTTTTTTTCTATTCTTTCTCTATTCATTTACGACAAGCAAAGAATATATTTATCACGGCATTGTATTCAAGAATAAAAACACGAACCTAACCATGTGACTTTTTCCACTTTATACATTTCATTCCTTTTTACTGCAAAAGTAATTGAAATCATAAATTATTCCAAATTAATCATCGTCATACCAGGATTTCTCCCTTCGAATTGCGTGACAATGGTTTTAACCTTCCGTTTATTCTTTTCTTTTACTGAGAAAGGTGACACAAAATACTTGTTTCATTTCAGAATATGTGAAATTTTTGTGAAAGAAAACGATGTGATATGTTTTACCTATTGCTAAAAATGTTGCATAAGGGTATTATTATTATGGCGCAGTCTTTTTAAATGCTTTTTGTTATAATCAGGTGTTTCGAGATGTAATAGTTTTGTTTAGGTGACGAAGTTCCTTCCAGCTTTCTTTCCTGCATTTCCTTTGATTGGAGCTCTATTTCCACGTGACATTAATTTTCCAATACGGGCTTTGAAAACTAATTTATTTTCAGTCAGAATTTCTGTTTCCACTCAAAACTTGAAACAAACAATTGCACAAAAAGATATTGAACATTTAGTTTTCTGAATTTTAATTTTTGTAAACGGGTCATACGAAAGCTTTTAACGCAGTTTAAAAGACTAAAATATTATATGCATTTATACATCAAAATTTATTAAACTGAATAAGTATAATTTTTAATTAAAAAAAACTTAACCTTAAAATAATAATTACAATTAAATTACAGACACATAATAATAATTACAAATAATAATTAACCTTAAAATAATAATAAATTGCCTGACAAATAAACTATAAAAAGAAGTATACAAAATTTAAAATAATAATTTTAAAAGAACCCAACTAAGTGATAACTGTTACTTGAAAATACTAACATGTGATGACACTTTTAAAAATTAATTACAGAATATATAACAAAAGAAATGAGTAAAAATGGTTTTGTTGAACTCAACAATCTTTTGGCAAATAACGGTATATCATTTCAGTTTTTGTCTCACGAATAATTCAATGTGATCTTGGGCGTGTTAAGTCTATTACTTTTCAAAATGTCTTCTTTTACAATTCAAAATGATGAATGGTTAAGCTGTTCCTTGTGCTTGGTATATCAGATTGTTTCTTGTAAATAGAAAAACTTTAACTAGTTTATATAACTTTTAATAAGTAAATTTTTAACTTTTGAATAATTAATATTGGGAATTTAATTGAGTGGATTATGTAGAGAAAAGCATCTATGACTATTGAAATGTTTAAAAATTAAAATAAAGTATAAAATCAATGAAAAATCTTTTGTGAATAGAAATACAGGGTGTCCGTAAAAGAATGTCCGATTTTAATGGTATATTACAGGAGTTAATTTTATACTATATATAACAAATCATACATGACATTGAAGGAAAACTAACCTAGTTTTTCCTATAAGTGCTCAATGTTTGCGCCTTTAGTGATACGGCACACGTCCAAACGAAAATGCAATTATTCCCATACTATCTGCAGCAAGTCCGGAGTAATGGAAGCAACAGCCTGTGCAATTCTACCTTTCAAGGTTGGTAAATCGTGGGGTGGGGGTGGAACGTAGAACCGATCCCAAAAGAAAAAAATCACAAGGCGTGATGCCAGGTCACAATTTGAAACTCGACATTATTTTACGGACACCGTACTATCAACGAAACTCAAAGTGTTTAAAGATGTTCATGGGCTTTTGAGTCTAAAACTTATTCTTCAACTTCGCATTTGACCTCGTTAAGAAATATGGGACCCGTCGCCAATTGCCCTTTCGTAACTCTATTGTGGGTCTAACGAATAATACTGCGTGTTGAGGAAGTGCACGTAAAATTTGCCACTAACTCCCAACGCTGCGTACGATGTTGCCTTTAAAAGTTTCGCTGGGTGCTTATTCAGGTGATTACTCGTCACTTGACTGTGGTTCTAAGTTATGTCACGAATAGCCCTCATGGAGATCTAATGCGATAATTCAACTCAATTTAAATTTTATAAAAGAAATATGTCTTTAATAAAATATTAAAAAAGTTTTTTCTTTTTTAAAATTCACAAGCTTTGGTTACTAGTCGTAAGTAGGAAAAAAGCGAGCTTTGAAGACCAACATTTGTCTTGTATGATATCTTTCCTCCCCATTATAATAACATAACTGTAAATTCCCGCTTCTAAATATACAAACAGTGAAATTACTAAGCTACACACTAACCTCTATTTTAAATTACGC